>ML803525.1:218013-274507 GCA_009831015.1 Picea engelmannii
GAGCCTTGAAGATAAGATAACCATCTCATTATTACAGATCCACTATTCTCTCAACCTATTTTCCATTATTACAAAATATAATCCCTTTAAATCCTCACACATATCTCTCATATATCTTAAATAAGATATTCCAACCAAATCTCTATGATCTTCTCCTTGGAATGGGCTTGAATTATCTCCTCAAATATTGAAATGGTGGAGGAAGTATTCGAGAAGTCCTTTGAATTAATCCTTCACATATTACTACACATTACAAAGCTCACACATATTTGAGATATATATGAAAACATGTTGATTTTCTAACATTTAATCACAAATTCCTTTTAAATACTAAAATGAATAAAGTGGAGAACAATAAGGTGAAACCCAAGTATATTTATGGAAATGATATCGTGAAAGGTTAATGGGGCGATGAAATGTGAAGAATGATGAAGGGAAAGGTGGATGAGAATATGACATTTCTATCAGAGTCATCTTGTTGTTGCGCACACGTGTATCTATCAATTTCAGAAGATGACAATGGTTACCGATTTGGACACCCGACCAACAGTATTGATCTAAACGATAAATGTGACCAGGCAAACATTCATATCTTCCACATTCTGAATAACCCATCTAGATTGTATGATACTTCCTCTTAAAGTAGCCATTGTGAATTGGTGCTTGCCGACTGCCCTTCTATTTGAAATTCGCCCATTGACCACGTGTCTCAATTAATCAAATACATTCAAAATTTACTAGTTGTGACATTCACAGTACCAAGATGGGCCAGATACAGAGATTTTTTCGAAGAAATGCTCCCTAATCTTCTCATCCCACATTCATTGTTGAATTGGTTTCTTCTATGACTACGGTGCGTAACACATCTGGGCCAACTTTCTACCACTTCTAGGCCATGGGTGAAGCTGATATCTTGGTGTCTCTCAATGATAATACAAATTCTCTTCATAACTGTCATGTATATAACCTTCTCGCCCATCGTCATCCCTTGCAAACTAGACAATGATATATCTTGCAGCATTTAGCGACTAAAGGGCTTCCACAACATCCTCTACATTATTTTGGATATCATTTTCGATTTTGCGGAGTGCATCAAACCTGATTTTTTAGATATAATGTGAAGGTCCAAATCTTCATTGATTGCCAAAAACTACTAAATAAATGAAAATGCCAACCATTAGAATTATTCCATCTAAATATGTTGGCTTGGAACTAAAAACGTGGTCTACTTCGATATAAATGGAATTTGCAACCTCAGGCGGAAATTCTTTGTATTGGGTTGGATATAAATGGATATGAGGAGATAAGAATGAATCAAAAACCGGATTCGAAAGATATGCTAAGAAAAAAACGGATCTGCTTACCTGGTTGATCCCTCTCAACATGGATTTACCTGCTCATTTCTTTTAATCAGTTATTCCAGCAAGGTTGTTGGAGCGTGCCCCTTCATCTCATCCAAATTTTCCATTTGATCTGCATACCAATTGCGTGCAATTGCATTCGACCGTGTTTAAGCAACAACTCCAACTCCAGGTGTGGATTCATTCGGCTGGGTGAACACTGCATATCTCCTTCAACATTGTTCTCTTTATTTTCATTATGGCGCGTGAGAAATATGCAAGTAGATGTTTATGAACAGTGGAAATAGTGAACATCGATAAACAATTTCATTTTCCAAGTTGTTTATTTGTTCGATTTATGCAGTGGTTTCTGTGTAAAATTCATGATATTTTATTTGTTTGCAGGGTTATTTCTAGGCATCTACAGGATAAGAGTTGAGAGCAAAAACAAGGCGTGCAAACCAAAAATAATCCAGGCTGAAGTTTAAAACGAGAAGAGTGTGGTCATGAAATTATTTCAACTACTGTTTCAGCTTGGAGTTTATGCGTAGCTCTTGTCTTGTATGAATTACAGACCTTTATTTATTTACATTATTATTATTATTATTTTCTTTATTTTTATATTTTTTGATGTCCTTACTGTTTTATTGTTTTTCTTTGCAGACACAAGCATGCACAACTTTTTATTTATTCTTCTATTATGTTTTTAAAGTAAAAATACAAAATAAAAACTATTTTACAAGCTTATTAAAAATCTATGAGCAAATGGAAGACGAAAAAATAGATTAGGCAAAAATTTCTCTTAATTGATATTCTTGAAATCAACCAATTAGTCATCCTACTTTCTGATCCTCATGATCGCATGAAGCGTGGAGGAGAGCATACTTATTCTAGCAAAGATAAAGAAACTCGAAAATAAAACCCTACATACACTATGCTAATTAGAAATGAGAAATTAGTTATGTATAATCAAACAACCAATGTAGCAATGCACGCAATAGTAATAAAAAAATGTTATTTTTCAATTTCCCAATTGATAGTCGAGAATATGTATGAACGTGTGAAATTAGTTGTTGAAATTGTGAATTAAGAAAATAAAAAGAAAAACTAAATGTATCTAACCTAGTACTCACTTGAAACCATCGTTCGATCAGGATTTCATAGGTGTGTTGTTCCTCGCTTAGATCATGCTGTAACTCCTCTTCATCTTCCTTGATCTCCTTTTCAATCAATTGTTCATCTTCGGATGCATAAGAGTCTTCAGATGTTGGATCTTCAATTGTTTCTGGAGGAGTATTTGAATGTTTGATCCTTGTCAATATCTCTTCTTCATGGGAAGAGGAAATCTTGACATCTGCCAAGATCTGAGTGAGTAGTTCCAAGCTGACATTCATTGTTAAATCATGTTAAAAAAGGATTCTTACAGCACCCAAATCAAAATGAAAAACTTTTAAAAAACACTCTTGCTAAAACATAAAAAAATTACTCTTCACAGTTGTGGAAATTAAAATGTTCCCGATAGTTGGTCAGGGAGAACATGAGCAGTCTCCATTCAAGTAGTTGTTAAGACCCCTAGAACCAACACATGTAGATCACACTTGCAAAAATTTAAACTAATCTTGCAGAAATTGAAATTTACACTAACTTGCAGAAATTGAAACTAATCTTGCAGAAATTGAAATTTAAACTACCCTACATGTCCTTACCCATATGTCACCTCAGAGTTAGGAGCATGTCTAATCACACTTGCATGAAAAATAAATTTAAACTACCACACTTGCATGAATTGAAATTTACACTACCACACTTGCATGAATTGAAATTTACACTACCCTACATGTCCTTACCTGTATGTCACCTCAGAGTTAGGATCATGTCTAATCACACTTTCATGAATTGAAATTTACACTACCCTACATGTCCTTACCCGTATGTCACCTCGGAGTTAGGATCATGTCTAATCACACTTGCAAAAATTAAAACTAATATTGCAAAAATTGAAATTTAAACTACCCTTCATGTCCTTACCCATATGTCACCTCAGAGTTAGGATCATGTCTAATCACACTTGCATGAATTGAAATGAAAAAGAAACCAATACCTCAATCCATTGTGCTTCCCCAGCAATGACGCCAAAATGTTTGACTCTAAATATGTCCTAAAAACAACCTCTATGCATCAACCAAAGGTAGGCGCTGGAACAAGCGTTTTACTTGTCGCCTACGTAGGTTATTAACTTCCATTTTCAATACCCAGCCTCTAGAGATGCAACACCTGTAAAGGAAAAAAAATCGTAAAGAGAACGATAGTTGTTCTATTCAAAGGAACAACACGACTTGCAAAAGGAACAACAATCGTTACATTGGGCCGAACTAATGTTGAATTAATTGCATTGGAGTATTTACCCAACTATCTAATTTGTCAACCCGGGGGTCGTAAACTGACGAAGCACACACAAAGTATATGCAAGATTGAAGTGAGACTAATCTAATATAATGTTTAAGCTATGACTGAAATAGAATCATTAATCTAACACACGACTGGAATTGAATCATTAATCTAGTTGTGTAAATGAAATTACTCTAAGAATGAGAAATTGTGTAAAGGAAATTAATCTAGAAATGGAGAACTACATGAAGGAAAAGCAGATACAACAAGTGAAGAGTTAAATGGCACAACAACACATGAGAGCTCTCACCAATGAAGCAATCTTACATTCAATAATCAAATCAATCTTCATAAAAGAATAATGAAAGCATGAAAACCAAAACCATGAATCAAAGCTAAGAATCCCTTTCTCTTTCGAATCCTAATGACTACCATTAATGACTACTCTAATTCTAATTACATCTTAGTTGAATAATCTAATTCCTCTTCTACTTGAATAATCTAATTGAATCCTCATGAAGAGAGAGCACTCTCTTTTATACATGAGATCCTTGAAGATAAGATAACCATCTCATTATTACATATCCACTATTCTCTCAACCTATTTTCCATTATTACATAATATAATCCCTTTAAATCCTCACACATATCTCTCATATATCTTAAATAAGATATTCCAACCAAATCTCCATGATCTTCTCCTTGGAAAGGTGGATGAGAATAGGACATTTTTGAGCCCCAACACTGTGTTGAAGATATCTTTGTCTGAATCAAATCATGGAATTCTCCCTGTGTAATTATTTTTTAACTGATTAATCTGTCATACTGAAATTTTGCTAACTGACTGCTCTGAGTCAGTATACTCGAACTATGGAAACTACTCGAAGGCTGGTTTTCTGATCTGTCTCTGTAAACACTTCATACTCCTTGAAATATGTTTCTTTGATCTGTAGTAGCTACTGCACTGACTTCCCCTGTTCAATATTCATATTTACTGGGAGTCTCCAAGACAGATGGCTCAGAATTTTTTTTTCTCACATGTGGAGTCATCTTCCTCTTCGTCGGTAGACTCAACATCTCTCTAAAATTTTACTTCTTTCTTTGTGTCTATGAATTCATCTTGCACTACAATTCCTGAAAGTACAATCTCTTGAACATGTTCTTTGTTATTTTTCCCTTCTTTTCTTTCATTTATTTTCCAAACCTTTTTGTATTTGACATCTTCCTTTTTATTTGTAGATTTGTCTTTATTTCATGTTATTTCCAATCTTGCGATCTCTGGGACCTGGTCCTTCTTTACCTGCTCTTCTTCTTGTTCTTTGCTTTTCCAAATCTTGGTGCATCTAATATGTTTTTCTTCATTCATGGATGGAACTATTACACTTCTACAATTTCGAGCTATATGATCATAGTTGTGGCATTTGTAGCATTCAATATTCTCTGGGGCCACATAAGAATTTCTTGCTTGAACATTTCTTTCATAATCCCTGCAATATACAACCTTATGCCCAAAGTTAGTACAGTAAAAACAATGACTATAAAGTAAATTTTCATACCTGGGAGTGAATGATCTTCTTTGTGGTCTAGTCCTTCTAAATTCTTTCCTTGAATGATCATCATCATGATTGAAGCTTCTTTGTGGCTTGAACATAGAGGGTCTTCTTATGTAGTCTTCTTCTTGAGTCTTTCACACTTCTAGAATATTCTTCTTTAGGGTCTTGCATTCTTCTTTCTTCATCGAACCTTTGATGGCTTTTGCATAAGTTTTTGGCTTCTCTTCATTCTTTCTTTTCGGTACTTCAATTGATGATGCTTCTTTCTCTTTAACATTCTTGTTGAGTTGGACGACTTTGACACTTAGTGTGACAAATTCTTCTTCAAGATTTTAAACCTCTCCTTCTTTCTTCATCATCTGAGACTTCATGACTTCTTATGTTCTCTTCGCTTCTTCAATCTGTATTTTTAATGTGATTATTTCTTCTTCAAGTCCTTTCTCTTATTGACCAAACTATGCCTCAAGCTAGTTTAGATCGTTAATTCTTTCCTTAAGATGATTTGCCAATATCTTCTTTCTCATTTATGATTCTTCCTTCTATGTTGCTATGTTAGCTTCCAAATATTGTTTTTGATCTTCAAGATTTTCTTCAATCTTTCTAGATTCTTCTAGTTGAGTTCTTAAGTTCTCGATGGCCTGTTGGGATTCTTCAAAAAAGTGAACACTTTCATCAATTATTTATTGAGTGACATGTTTATTCTCTTTATTTCCTTAGTTCATCTAAAGCACTGATAAATTTTTCTTCATAATTGTCTTCTATTTCAATTAGTTTTTCTGTCTCATTTCCTCCATGGCATTCCATTTCAAGATATCTGTGTTTTTCACAATTAAATAAAAACAACATACTTATGTTAATTACATACTCTTCTTCTTCTTAATATATTTGACATGATGAACATCTTTCTTCCAGTTCTGTACCTGCATCTTCTTTGTCATTATTTGACTTTATGATGGGTGAAGAATAGATATCATGTAACTTATCCCAAAGCTCTTTAGTTGATGAACATTTACCCACTTTGTCCTTAACAGAATCATATAGTCCTTCCAAAATAAAATCCATTGCAATTTTGTTATTCTGTTTCAATTCCTTCTTGGCTGCATATTTTTCTTTTTTTGAACTATCAAATCCTATAAAAAATGATTTCCAAATACCATATCCATGTGCTTCCAAAAATACTTTCGTCCTTCTGCTCCATATCTCATACTTTAAACCATTCTGACCATTAAACAATGGTACTCCATTCTCATAATAATCCATGATATCCTTCCAGTGGTTAAATTGTTTCCTCAAGGAACCAGATCTGATACCAATTGTTGGATTACTAAGAGGGGGGGTGAATCAGTAATGAGCAATTTATAGCACTTATTAATCCTTTTAACCATGATGTATATTCCTTTAACTTATTTAACAATGTTCATCAGTTCATTAGTAATATGGTACTGCATCATTTGACATTAACATCCATCAGTGCATAATAAAAAATAATAGACACATCCAAACAATGCACAATAAACGAGTATTTTACGTGGAAACCCAATGTGGGAGAAAACCATAGAATTGTTTTCTTAGATGTCTTTAAGAATTACATCCAAGGAAGATCCAACTTCCAATTTTCCAGCTGCAACTTGAAGGAGGCTCCGACCCCCTATTTTTAGGATACAACCTAAGGGAATGTACAAATCTCCAATTCTATGGCTACAACCAAAAGGAGGCTACAACCCCCTGCATTCTCCAGCTACAACCAAAAGGTGGCTACAACCACCTATCCTTGCCCCATCCCATCACCCTGAAATATAAGTATCAAAAGATGAAACCACTGCCACACTGTCACTATGAGATATACCATTGTAAACCTATACCAATTTGTACCAACAACCTATAACCAACTTGTACCAAAATCCTGTAATCAATATTGTACCAACAATTAAGCTATACCAACGAATAAAAATAGGTACGTGACTTGTCTATGTTGCAACTCTCGTATGTATGTGATCTGTCTATATTGCAACCCATGTATATACATGGCTTGTCTATATTGTAGCCTATGTACACCTTCATAAAGCTAGGATTCTCTCTTTTCTTAAACTTAGACCCTTTTTTGTCGATGTCACATCAACCTGCAACATGTCCCAGCTTTTACCAATCAACCTGTACTAACATATTCAAGTGGCCATGAATTTTCTCAGGGGAAAGGAGTGTGTGTATTTGAATTGCAGTTCACATACATAAAGCTCTTTATCTTCGAAGGGAAGCCCCTACTTCTTCATCGATTTGTCTGTGGCATATTTTTGGTGTATGATTAGTGTAGACAGAAAATGACATGGTCCTTATTCTTTGATAAGAAGAGAAAGCGATAATTTATTCTCATGCCCTTCAATATTTTCGATATTACAGTCAAAATTTCATTAAGTATGACCGATATGGAAGGATTCTTATAGTCCTTTAATATGAAATAAGCATAAGCTCATAATGGCTCTGATCCGAAAGGTATTTTCATGACTCATAGGGTATCAATTGGTTACACCTCAGTTCTTAATACGGTGCAATAAATTATAGAAGGAGGTGATGACAATGAGGAATCTCATGTCAAGGCCAAGATAATAACTACCCTGAGAAAAATTACTCCCAAAAATAAACAATCCACCCATGAAGATGCACTTACAAGGGAAAGTTCAAATGTTGTGCAATAGAGATCTCTCCCCTGGAAGAAAACAAGCAGTCGCAACATAGACAATGATGCAGATCCACAATCGGTGTTGAGGGTGGCATGACTCATCACCCCCATAAGAGCCCCTCTTCGGGCCATAAGAGCTAGGAGATAAATGTTGGCGGAAGAGATATTAATGATGCACGTACGATTGATGGAGATGATGGGGACCCCCCTTGATACCAATTGGAGGAAACAAAAGTTGCTACTCATGTTTCCAAAAGAAAAAGGAACCCAGATGGAGGTGTTTATCCAAACCCCATCAATTTAGAATTGAACATAAATAACATGGAATTTGATGAAGTAAATATCATGCCCACATGGGCTATGGTACAAATAGAAAACATAAAATTGATAGAAGAGGAGTTGGCCCAGGAGGGGCCAACTATTTTTGAGGAATATTTTGTGACACTTAATCACACCAAGTATGACAAACAATCCAAGAAGCTCCATATAGAAAGAGTTAATATGAAGGATAAAAAGGTGATAGGAAAATGAAGCTTTTAAATTTAAGTCAAGGGCTTGAAGCCTTCTCGGATTCTCAAGTTTAATTAGGCTACATGTGAGGCATTATTTCACTTGATAATAGAATAGGAGGTAGAGAATGAGAGATTGAAAAATAGGGTAGGAACTTGAATTTGCCCTTATCCCAAAGCCATTATTTGCAAAGCCACTATCTATGATAGTCCTAGAAGAATCCCCTAAAGAAGTGGTTGGATCAAACTCCAAAGTAACCAGAGATAAAAAACTGTTGATGGGTATGATGAGACAAGTGGATGAAAACATTGATAGAAAACTTGGAATTATTCGAGAATCTTAGGAAATTGTTGTCAAGGCAGGTTTCACAACCGAAAGGATTCACGCTCTTAGGGAGTATCTACAAAAGGAACTCCATAACAATGACAAATTTTATAAGAATGTAGTAAGCACATTCATGACAAGAATATCTAGTATGGATGATCTTATAAAGTGGAATTGGGACCTTCCTTCTACGATTAGGTTAAGGAAAATATAGGTTGGTTGGATGGGGAGAGTAGATACTCTCTACCAATTGTGCTCCACTTGTGACTCTCTAGAGGAAAATAAGAGTGCAGTGTTTTTAAAATCTCTTGACATTATAAAGGAACTAGAAGGTTTTATTTTGATAAAGGACTCAATGTTGCTAAACAAAGATCAGGTGGAAGCATAACTAAGTGTCATGAGGTTCCACTACTACATATGGGAAGAAACACTGATATCGTACTTCGTAAGTACCGATAAAATAGGTTTTACTGTTAGATTTTACTTGCATTTTTTGTATTTTTTTAAAACAACCCCAATGTTCATTGAATATCTAACAAAAGAGACTATCATCGAATATCCAACGGTTGACCTAGTCAACTATCATTAAATATCTAAAGGTTGACCAGATTAATGATCTATGTACCGACGTTTGACAAAGTCAATATTTTTGTTCATTAAGCAACGTCTCTCTAGACAACAATTCTCAGAAGTCCAACGAAATAATGATATATATATATATATATATTTAAAAATGTTTGAAATATTAAAGACCTTTCATGGTGTTTCTACACTAGTGATGGTTTGCATAGGTTATAAGGGATATTTTTAGGTCATAATACAAAAAAAAAAATCATTTTTTAATTGCATTACAAACATTTAAACTACTGAGGTTGATTTTTGAAGATAATCATCACTGGAAGGTTGGTAATGAAAAATGTCACATAACATTCCTCCAGGAGGACAAGGTTGAGATGAGAGATCTAGATTGGTCGAGGCTTTGGGTGAAAGAAAATGTCATTGCCCTTGTAAAAAATGTAGGAGCTATAATAGAAGGAGACTTTTAATAAAAACAACTAAAAAAATTGTAGAGAGTATGGACACCTTGAAGGCGGGCATGAATATCGTCCCTTGGTAAGTTATTCATTATATGTATTTATATTGCATATTGTTTGTGTAAACATTTATATGTTAAATGTAGAAGAAAAATAATTTATTATTTTTTCTTTATGGATATATTATATGTACACAACAAATTGAGAGTAAGTTAAGAATAGAATAAGTAGACATAAGATGTAGATTTTAATTAGGGTTTAGGGTATGTTTTAGTGGTTATGGGGTTTAAGGTTTAGGGGCACATGGTGTAAGGGGTTAGGGGTTAAGATTTTAGTGGTTTAAGGGTTAATAAGGACAGATTAGGGCTTAGTGGTTAAGGGGTTAGGAGTTAATAGGTTAGTGTTTAAGGTAGGTTTAGGGAGTTTAGGTCCTAGGGGATTTAGAGGTTAATGGGGTTTTAGGGAGTAGGATTAGAGGTTTAGGGTTAGGGATTAAGGGGTTAGTTCAAGTTAGGGGTTAGTATTTTATGGGATTAGGGGGTAAGGGGTTATTTTTTAATGGGTTAGGGTTGGAGGGTTTAGGGGTTATGAATTAAGGGCTTAAGGGTTAGGGATTTAAGGGCTTAGGGGAAAGGGGTTAAGGTGTTAAGGATGATGGGAATAGGGTCTTAGGGGTTATGGGCTAAGGATTAAAGGGTTAGGGGTGAATGGTTTATATTTTAGGGATGGGTTAAGGGTTATGGACCAGAGGGATATATAAGATCTCAACCCCTTATAAATTGTGGTCTCCAAATTGTGGGAAAGTTTCCATCGACTTAAAATCAGTGGTCACCAAGTGAAATCAAGGAAGAATATGACATAATGATGAAGGAAAAATAACAATAGGTTGTTTTTTTTTATTGTTGTGAATATATATCTCAAAAAGTGTCTCTCTTTCTACATGTTAAGAAAAGTAACATTTTTCCTATATTTTTTCAACATATTCATAAAAATCTTGATAAATTGCACAAGCTTCATCATTGATTTGTTTTCTTTGTTTCACTCTCTCACCTAAGCATATTGCTCCATATAGAATATCAAATCGTAAGTACCCCTAACCCTTGGATAGCCAATAACCTCTTAACCCCTAATCCCTTAGCCCTTGACCCCTTATAAATCTCTAAACCATTAAGTACCCCTATCCTCCCTAATTACCCCTTAACCCCTAACCCATAACCCTTGCATAAAAAATGTGTTAACCCATAATCCCTCATCTCTCAATCCCTTATAAATTTAATCGTGGTATCCAAGTTAGGTCGGGGGAAGCTGTCATCCACCTAACACTTGTGGTTTCCAAGTGAAATAAATAAAGAATATGACATAATGATGAAGGCGAAATAAGAATATGTTGTTTTTGTTAGTTGTGACTATATGTCTCACAAATTATCTCTCTTTCTACATGTCAAGAAAAGTAACATTTTTCACATATTTTTCAACATAGTCATAAACATATTGATAAATTACACAAGCTTCATCATTGATTTGTTGTCTTTGTTTCTTTCTCTCACCAACTAAGTTGGCTGCTCCATATAGAATACCAAATCCTAAGTACCCCTGACCCTTGGATGGTCAATAACCTATCAACCCCTAAGTACTTTTCCCTTGACCTCTTAAAAACCCCTAAACCATTAAGTACCCCTATCCATGACCCCTAATTACCCTAGATTAAACCCTAACCCATTAACCCCTAACCCTTGGACCACTAATATGTTAACCCATAATCCCTCAGCTCTCAACCCCTTATAAATTAAATTGTTGTCTCCAAGTTGGGTTGGGGAATGTTTCCATCCACTTAAAAGTTGTGGTCACCCAGTGAAATCAATGAAGAATATGACATAATGATGAAGGAGAAATAAGAATAGATTTTTTTTTTTGTTGTTTGTGACTATATATCTCACAAAGTGTCTATCTTTCTACATGTCAAGAAAGGTAACATTTTTACTATACTTTTTCAACATAGTCATAAACATCTTAATAAATTTCACAAGCTTCATGATTATTGATTTGTCGTCTTTGTTTCTCGCTCTCACCTAAGTTGATTGCTTCATATAGAATACCAAATCCTAAGTACCCCTAACCCTTGGATAACTAATAACATGTTAACCCCTAATCCCTTATAGCCCTTGACCCCTTGACCCCTTATGATGATGCCAAACATGGATGGAACAATGGTCAGAGTTCCTCATGATACTTGTTGAAGTAAAATTTCAATGTTAGGGAAGGGATAATTGCCTTTAATTCTTGCCTTGTTCATATCCCAAAAATATACACACAAACAAATTTCTCCAGTCTTCTTCCTTAATATTATTGGATTGGAGAACCATTCCAAATGTATGATTGGAAAAATTATTCTGACCCTTTTTAACTTCTCCAGTTCTATTTTCACCAAGGTCTTGTTATCCCCAATTCCTAGGGATAACTAAGGAGATGATATCTTGAGGCCCTCAAGTTGCAGACATGGAGTACCAAGAGACATATGGATAAGAGTGTCCACATGCACAGGAAAATGCCCACATCACCACCACACCACCTTAGTTCATCATGATGGCATTCACCACATAAGATTGCTTCCGGAAGACAATGGTCTTTCTCCATGAGGTACAAGTTAGGTATTGTGGTAAGTGTCACTTTAATATGGCATTTTGAGTATGTTGCATTTTTTAATTTCTTTTGATTATGTAACGTTTGCTTGGAAATTATGTTTTTTTCCTTGTTTCACCTTGGTGGTTGACATCGTTCCCTAGTAAGTGGTCACCCTTAGGGATGGGTTTGCTACTAGGATGTCCCCTTGACAATTCATCGTGTCATTCCCAACCATACTTATAATTTTCCACACTTCATCTTCTCATCTCTCTATCTTTTGGGATTTTAGGGTGTACTGGCCCAAGAAGGGATTGTCCCTCATTTCATGGGAAGAAGGGGTTGAAGTCCCAGAGGGAATGTAGATGGAAAAATATAAAATCCAAATCATAACCTTCCAAATACTCTCTGAAAGAGGGATGTACACAAGTGTGTTACAATATTGATTTTACCCCTATGGCACTATGTGTACCTCTCCCTTCAAGTGACACTATGGTACTACCCCCCAATATTTATTTTACCCATAGGAAGTACCCACTCATTCTAGACCTTAATTAATTAATGGAATTAATTGGGCTTGGAAAAATGATTCATTGAAAATGAAGGTGCAACACACGCTCTACAAAGGAACCCATAAATGAGACACTACAAACCCTTGTATGTCATGAACCCCATGCCCAAAATTCTTACCCCCATCCACTTCATATTCTTCGCATGGATTAGAGAGGGGTCTACTTGGGAAACACTCCTTGACCTGAGGAATGAATCACCCAATAGGTCACGTTTTCAACCCTCCCATACCTAAACTTGGCAAATTGCATAGGTTCTTTGAGCACTTGTTTAAATTGATGAGGTAGTTTTTGGTGTACATGATTGGATGACTCTTATATTAAATGTGATTTTACTTGCCATGATACTTTGACTTGAGATCCTTGGAGGGAACACTTATTGTCTTTGCAGGACCTTGACTGGTGGACGATTTGGAGGAATAATCCCAACTTGGACCTTCATCGGGGCAAGAATCCCATAGGTTGGATGTCATGGCCCACACACTTGGTGATTATTGTAGCCTTTGGAGGCTTGAGAGACACCTCAAAGGACCTATCATATACCTTCAACACTCCAATGATTTGCCTTTGGAGGCTATAGTGCTACATATTGGGAGGATACCCTAGAGCGGGCCTTTGGAGGCCCAATGTTTCATCTCCAAGTTCAAAGGACTTTCTCAAAGTGACAAAGATTTCCCTAGAAGAGTGACGTCATGTATTTTTAGGGTTTTCTTATGTGTAAAAATAATATTACTTTGTAAAGGGGAAAAATAAAGGGAAATGTCTCCCTCGTTTTCTGGTTTACCCTAAGTTAAGTGGGAAAATACTTTTTATGAGATTCGTATAAATAAGGATCATTTCTATTTCATTTTCATCACAACTCTCCCATTTGGAGAAGGATACTTGGCTGAAATTTGTGCCCTCTTTGGGCAATTTGGATCTCTCTCTCTCTCTCTCTCTCTCTCTCTCTCTCTCTCTCTCTCTCTCTCTCTCTCTCTCATGAAAATACCTTTTGGTGATTTATCTTGGTGTATTGTGGAGATAAGGTGGTGCACACTTCTTGGAGAATTCTTCTATTGCTTATGAATGGACATTGCTTGGTGAAATAGGGTTTTATATTGCATCTCTCTTGGAATTGGTAAGAAAAAATTGTAGTTTTTTAGTTCTTCTTTCTTGTTTCATAGTGTTATTGGTTGAAACCCTAAGAGGAGTATAATTACATGCACCCTCCATCAAACTTCATTTCATTTCTAGTTGAGAAGTCATTTTCAGACAAGGTTGTTAGGAGGAGTACGAGGGTGTACACCCTCCTAGATTTACCTAAGTTTGATTTGCATGCCTTAGGGAGTAAAAGGAATTACACCCCTAGGGATATTGTGGATCTAAATATTACATCCAATACTCCATTTTCCCAATATTTTAAAGTCACTAATCCAAATTTTGCATTGGAGAAATAAAATTGCTTGCATTGGGTAACATGATTTTACGATATTTTCAAATTGGTTGAAGTGGAATCAATTCCATGCTCTAATAACTTTCTTGAGCTGCTAGGGAATCTTATTTTTCCAAGGATATGTTATTTTCATCATAAATTAAACCTACATCCATTAGGTCTGCATCAAACTACTCTATATCTTTGAATTTAACTTGCATTTCAACGGTGGAAATTTGCTAATAATCCATTACTATCATTCTACTGCTAATTGGTGAAGTTTTGTTCGGATTACTTTCTTGTTCTTGTTGTTGAAAATTGTTGTTGTAGAAAATATTTTCTATAGCCATTGGCTGTTACAAACATACTCTCAAAACTGCATACAACATCCCTCTAATACCACTAAAGTTTGTGCTAAAGTATTGGGAACTAATCTACTTGTTTTTTTGTTTCATTTCTCAATAAATATTTGATGCTTTGACTGGTTAAATATGCAGAAATTAGTTGTATTCCTTTCTGATATATACTCCTGTAGTTTGGGACAATAATATTAACTTGTTTTTCCACTTCTTATGTCTCGAGAAGGTACAACTATCTTTCGCGGGTACTCAAGCACTTGGCAGCCATTAACCATATTTGAGACTTGTTCCCAAGCCACTTTCCACTTAGTAGTTTGACCTATAGGGGTATAATTTTCCATAACATCACTTTCGATCTCATTTCCCCCTAGGGTCACTCGAGATTCCCCCCTTGTGGGATTTATCCTTCAATAAAGCGAGGGGAGGGAGTATCTAAGGTTACAGTGGGTAGAATCTCCCACAGTTATTGCCATCTCATAGATTTGGGTTGGGATTTTCCCAACCTACAATTTGTGTGATAAAAAGGCTTCAATTTGTGGTTTATTATTCTGATCATTTGTTTGAATGGATTCATCCCCTCCTATACACCACCCCCCACCACAATTTAATAATAATATTGGGTTGTTTGTTTCATAGAAGTGAACTGGTTCGACCAATATACACATACACCACCCGACGCAGTATTCAGTGTTGCATTGCATAACACAGTGGATATTGTTCACCATATGCTATTGTTCAATATGGGTGTTAATATTGGTTGTGTTGACAAGTACCAATTCTCTGTTTAAGAATTATTTGCAGAGTTGCTAATTCCTCTTTTGATATTGGTACCGACACTCGGTTTTAGAAGTATTTGTAGAGTTTCTAATTCCTCTTTTGATAATGGTAATTGTTTCCTTTTAAAAACAATTGAAGACCAGTTCTAGTTCCTAGTAATGTCGTCATTTGTTTTTAAAATAGAAATCACTAATGGAAAGTGGAGATGCCACACTGGATGAATGTTGTATTTGTCAGGAAGATGACAATAAAGGAAATATGGAGATTCCTTGTTCTTGTTCTGACACATTGAAGGTATAGGGTTGGGGGGTGTAGATAACAATATGACATAATGTTGAAGGAGAAATAAGAATAGGTTGTTTTTGTTCGTTGTGACTATACATCTCACAAAGTGTCTCTCTTTCTACATGTCAAAAAAAGTAATAGTTTTCCTATATATTTTTCAGCATATTCACAAGTTGTATTTGTCTTTTTCTTTGACTTTGTTGTCTTTGTTTTCCTATATTATATTTGTAAACATTTGTATAATTTTAATATTTGTTACATACACCAATATTACTTGATTGTTTGTAATTATAAATGAATGACACCCAAGGGAACTTCTCGTGGAGGAAGACGTGGTTGTATAAGCGCTCATTCAAGAACATGGAACACATATTGAAGATCAAATTAATGATCCTATGGAACGCTACTGGAATTATCTCAAAATATGACGATGGTACGTCGATGAGTCGACACACTACCATCGTATATCTGATGAAACTTGGCTAATTGTTCCATCGATGAAATTTTTTCAGATAATCCGATGAAACATTGGGCGTCGGATATCTGACACAACTACATCAGTCTTCCGATCGACGTAGTGTAGAAAAAAAGTCCAAATTCATTGTTTCTTACAACACCTATGCGTCGAAACATCGACATAATACTATGACGCCTATACAGTCCCTCCGATGGAGGTGTTGTATCTCTAACACTTACGTGTTGTCAGATATACAATGACTCTTCATGGAGAATTGTCGTCGGAGTACTGACGCTTGTACAGTCCCTTAGACAGAGGTGTTGTATCTCTGACACTTACATTTTGGCAGATATACAACAGTGATATCCAACAAACGTAAGTGTCAAAGATACATCATCTCTATCGGAGGGATTGTACAATCGTCGGTAATCCAAGGAACAAGTAAATATAAAAAAAAAAACAATAAAAAAATATTAGTTCACAAATGAAACTTGATGCCACCTTTACTTTGGGTTTAGACAAAACATTATAATCATATAATACATTAATAACAAAAAATCATATAATATAGTAAAAACACAACAAAAACATATGCTTATAAGCATGACAATCATAAAAACCCTAAATAGAGAACTCACATTGTGGAGGAACATCTGGATGCGAATAAAATGTAAAGTTGGATATAAAGAAATTCTAAATACATGACATGTATTCATAAACATTAAAATGAATTTAAATAAACCATTAACATCATTAACAAGTGCGCAAACACATAAATCCATAATTTGGTCGCTACAAATTGCAAAAAAAGATGAAATGCAAGATGGGAAAGTGAGAAAATGAATTTATTTTGATGATGAATGAAAGAAACCAATGATAGTTATGGTTTTGCAATAATTCTTATTTGAGGAAAGACTCCATCCATGATGCAACCATAACAAAAGTTTTGAATTTGAAAATTCCTTCAAAAGAAATTTATTTTTCTTCAATGTTAATGTTTGGAATTATAATCACCTTCATGTTTAAATGGACTTCACCTTGAGCATAAGTGACTAGTTTTTCTATTTATAGTATTCTCTTCTTCTACAAAGGCTTCTCCACTCATTTAGTAAAAAATCTCAACATCAAAGTTGTTTAATCTACATTGTTTAAGTTTAAGGTTTTCAAGGGAAGAGTGGTCATCAACAAACATGATGAAGGTGGAGATTATTTCATCTTCTTCATTGAAGAGGATTTACATAGGATACCCTACCACTTCATGTTCTTGATTCACTAATGAGTTTATATACAATAATAGTAAGTCTTGGAAAGATGGTATGTTTCTCTCTTCCTAAGTCATTTCATATGACTACATGCAACAATAGCATGAGGCTTGAAACATGACAAGCATATTGTCAATGTGGCACATTCACCATAAATTAGATTTATTGTTTGAGAATTATGGGAAATGATATTGAAAGTTATATTTCCATAAGTTCTCATTGTACGGAATTATTCACCTTTCTTTTCAATGAATTTGTTCTATTGAATGGAAGAGGCTTTAGTTTGTTTTTTTCATCAATATGAACTTTCCTCAACAACATTGTGCAGACCAACATATACTCTATTATTTATCTCTTCTTGCAACAATTAAAAGAGGATCACATTCTCAAATGAATGTTCTCTCTCATCATCTATGCTTTAGATTGGAAAATTTGTTTTGTCAACCATGGAGTGTTCAAAATATGGAGACAAAATTGGAGATAGGTGACACATCTACAACTCATTTTCATTTAGGTGTGCTTCTTTCTATTCCAACTCTACAATGTCAATTCCTTTCAACAAAATGAACAAGGCAATTGTGAAGGGAAGAGATCATAGATACAAATAACAAGCCAACTATGGTGGGGCCTATGATTTTTTTTCAATGAGTAATACATCTGATGTAACCTTGTATTGAAATCTCATACAAACTCTTTTTCTTCTTTATGTTTTTTGCAAAATTATTGCAAAAACTCAATTACTTGATGAGAATTTCAATAATCATTTTCTAAAACTTCTTTAAACTACTTTTAGCCTTGAATTGATTGAATAAGTAATACATTATACCAATCATGTACTTCTCCTTCTAGAGTGAAAGAGAACAACCTGTAGAGAAGATATTTTTGAACAATGCTAATTAACTAGAATTTAGATCCAAAATTTATAATATGATCAAATGTAGTGGTAATCCCTTCATTATTAATTATTGGTAAAAAATCAATTGTCTTTCTTGGAAGGTCATGTAACAATCCTGGTCCAGGTATACACAAAGTAGTATTGTCCTCCCATGCAAGAGGAGTAGATCAGTGAGTTTTTAATACATGTAATGAAATAATGTCAGCCCTCCTAGTGCCAAAATGTTAACACAAAAAATGTCCCTTTTCAACCTCAAAGGCTCACTAGGAAAAAACACCCAATTAGAACTTCCTTCCTTGAGGCAAGCCCCCCAGTTTGTGACTTCGACTATTGTAATTTAGGTTTTTCATGGGATTAAATGAAATCCAACTAACATGCAATGAAACAATGTAATATGAAATGTTTCTAACTAAATAATAACTAGGAGCAATTGGGAATATAACTACTAGCAAGGAGAACAGACCACCATTGCCACCAAAATGACCATGCATTGGACCCTCCAAATCCCCTCTAAAAGTCAAATGTTTTGGCTACTAAGAGTACTTCCTTGTCATAAAAATCAACAAGCTAAAATGAAATGAGATTAAACATGTAACAATAAGGAGAATAATGTAACAAAGCCCAAAGAAATGCACCCTCTTCCAATGAAAATAGTGGCAAAGGAATATTTAACCTTGCCTAATGAACAAACAATCTCTACCAACACTCTCCCATAATTCAAATAACTTCTTAGTGTATCTTATAGAGAAAGATACCTCATTATACATAGACTACTAACACTAGTACACAACAGAATAGGTCTGATATGTCTCATTTACATGATGGAAAGAAACAAGAGTTGTCTTTGAAATATAGAGAACAATGAACAACAATTATACTTGAAAGAAGCACTCAATATATCTTCATGAAAATTCCCTTTTGTAATTCAATATGAGCTTCTAAAAGGATAGAAACTCTCAAACAAGGATGATTTGATCTACTGATGTGAAGTGAAGGTACAAGAGTTAAGAATACCAATGATCAACATGCCATTATTACAAAGGATTCCCTTCATCCTAAGAATAGCCATCAAGAAATCCATTCTTTCCTATAGTAATTTTTCACCATGTCAACAACTTAAGGAAAATTGACATTGATTGCTTGACTTGCATTGTGTGAAAAGTCTTTACAATTACTAAAATTCTATGTAGTATTTTCCATTAGGCACAAATGAAATTTAATAGTTGAAAATTGTCCTGTTAATAAATGGTCTAAGGTGTTTATAAATGGTTCATAAATTAAGTTTTGATTGTGTAGGTTTTAGTAAGAAATGGTTGTATATGGAATAAGGTTGGAAACATTTTTATTTGGAATATGTAATGGAAACATATATATTTGAAATCTCCAAGAATTTTCCTTTATGTTTTGGTTTTGTCTTGTTCATAAATGGGATAAGATGTTTAGAAATGGAGCACAAGAAAGTTTCCAAGTTCGAGGGACATGAAAATAGAAATGGCATATCCTATTAAGACGAAGGGTGGTACAATTGTAAGATTAAGTAATTATAAATCAAATAATAGAACCTCCCCTTGTGGTTTAGATTGCATTGATCATGTGTGAAGGACCAATAAACAAAATAATATCACTTATAACACGTTCTTCCTTACATGTAGAATTGTGTTGCTTCCACCATTGTGTGATTTCTCTTAACCTGAAAACCAAGGTCTCTCATTACACCACCCAATCCTCCATCAAAACCATTAAATAACAAGAATTAGGGAGAAAATTCCCTACCTATGTTGGAAGGTAACTAAGTGGAGAAACAACTAAGATTTGTTTTCACAATGATCTAATACTCTGTTGAAAGGAGTTTATTTCCAATATAGTTTATGTTCATGAAGAGTGAATGACATGTAGGAAAGCCTTTGTAAATTAAATCCAAACTGTGGTAGATACACTTGAACATTTGTTTATAAATATAATGAGTAATACACCATCACTGAATTCGAGAATGAAGAAGTGCAACAAAAGTAAGATCTAGCGGCCGAGGTATTTGAAAACGTTTATTTGGAAGGAAAATTTTGGTGTTGTTTTCCCTTGAAGGTGGGGTGAGAATTTTTAGTTAGATTAAATCGAGGGTTGAAAACATGGGTGAGAGAAGAATTATGAGTTTTTAAGACATCATTCATTTTGATTTTATTCTTCAAAAATTTAGTGTTGAAGAGAATAGATAGTATCAAGAGTGAATAAAAAAACCAACCCACTAAAAAGTCTCATATAATGAGTAAAGGAACATTGAATCCAATCAATTCATACAATGAGCACCCTTCCCTTTTTCCACAGTAAGTTCTGGATAAATTCATTATCAATCATACAAATAAATTTCAATTAGAAACACTTAGATATTCGATGGTTGTCCTCGTATGATATTCATTTAATGTTTCTCCAATAGATCTCCTCCATTAGATGATCTACAAATATAACTAGCACTCAAAGAATCAACAAATTAATAAAATAAATTAACAAACATTTTTATGACTGAATAATAATTAAAAAGACTAGATTGCATGAATACATGAATGAGTTCCACTTGGTTTCGAGAATAATTTATTGGAGTAGTCTAAACTTGGATCAAACCTCCCTCGTTTTGACAGAGCAACAACAAAATCAACATTGACTTCGTTGTTTCTCTGTTGGATTTAGGTAAGATTTCTCCAAGATTATCCAAATCACCATTTATTCTCTACTTACCAGGGTCAACCACGTGTAGGCGGAAGCTCTTATGTGCCCCCCCCTCACATCACTCTCAATTCCCCAGTACCCAACATATCTACTAGAAAATACTTGAAAGAAACACATTAATATTCATGCATAGACACTATAAGAAAAACAACATATTCATAAAGAAACATGTAGCAGTCATTCATTAACATATAACATTAATCATAAAAAATGTGTTTATAGAATAAGGTACATGATGTTTTGTATTACATATCTAGTACAATCATTTATTTTTTTGTTTCTATTTTTTCACATGAATTCAGAAAGAATTTTGTTAGATCGTTCTCCCCCTTAAGTTCGTTATCCCTTTGCATGTCTTATTGATAACTTGCTCGTGTACTCATGACGTCCAGGATGTTGCAAGGGGGAGGATGATCATCAACTACAATAAGAAAGAAGTGTTAAATTGATATCCAAAGTTATTATTATTATAATTATTTCATTAATAAAAAGAGCAATTGAGTGATCTTTACTTGATTGGGTAGTGGAGGGAAGCATAATTGTTTGATATGCGACCATATTTGCGCCTTCATTGCATATCAATCCATTGTTACTAGATTGTGTTCTGCTAGTGGGGACACGTGTTTCTACATTGGTTTCCTGCTTAAAATAGACAAACACATTACTTTATGGAAGAAAATAAAAATCAATATATGGTACAAGTAATGAACTAAAAATAATATTTCTTGATTTTATTTACCCGAGTGTTGGTTTGAGTGTCGAAAGGTTGTGTTTCCCCCAATCTTTTTCTGTGTTCAACCATGGATTTAAAGTCTTGCATGAAAGAAAGCTTGAGGTATTCCTTTTTTGGAGATTATTTGTACTCCATGCCCTACAATTTTGCACAAGAACATGATTTATGCTTCTTATGTGCAACTAAATTAAAAATTTTAACAGTATACTATTTGGATGCAATTGATTTTTTTATACTTACAATTTGAAAGGCCAATTTTGAGTAACCACCTGGGCCAAGTTTGTGCTTCCCATGTTTTTATATATTGTCATTGGTGGCTTTGGATGTGTCGGGGAGCCTGTATTGAAAAGTTTCAAATACATAATTAGATGTTGCAATGATGATAAAGTATCATAATTACATTATTATTAGTTTCTGATACCTTCCTAAGCCGAGTGGTGTCTTTCCTTCTTTTTGGAGCATCTTCTCCTTTGCATCATCTTGTAGGTCCTTCCACTCGCTCTTAGGAATCATTGGAGGATGCTCATACCTAAGGTTCCTTTGCATATGAACCCTATATTAGTCCTGCGGATATTTTAAATGTGCGCCTACTTTTGAGGAGACTCCATATTTATTGAAGGTACCCTCACTGAACATGCCAACCAACTTCTTAATGAACTCATATTTTAACTTGGAACTTTGGTAATTCCACCTTGTGCATAAGGTGGGACCAAATATATCCAAGTCCGTGTCATCCATGTGTCTATAAAATGAATCGTTTCCTACAAAATGATATTATCATTAGTTTAAAATAATCGCACATTATACGTAAATTTCAAATAGATTGTACATAACAATTAAAGCACAACTTAAATACCTGGAATCTTCTCTATTTCCATATGGATGAGCTCATTGTCTACCAAAAACGTAGTTGATAGTGTTCATGTACTAGTGACACGGGAATATCCAGGAAAGCATGCCTCAAAATGTGCAATGGCATGTTCTGCATCCACAACATCCCATGCAGATTCTGGCATGTGATGGTCAGGTTCGGGTGTAGTATCGACATTGACCCTAGGGGGTGTACCCTTATGATTTTGTGTCAATGTAGAAATGGCATTGGTACCAACACTGACCTCCGTAGGCTCACCTTGGGGATCACAAGTCCACAAAAAATCCTATAAAAGTAAAGATTTTTTAATGAAGGACTTATAAGTGTGTATAAATTGAAATCTAGAATTAAAAAATGGGATAATTAAAGAACTTTTTTACACCATAGAGTTCAATTATATCCATCAGGGCATTAATTCTTTCATGTATCTCCTATGTCTGTGGCTGAATCTGAATCAAAGAATGGAGTTCCATGTTTGTTTTTCTCACAACCTTCCTTATTGTTTTCTTTGGGTTCATGGAGGAAAATGGTTCTTCCTCAGGAGGATATGTGGAATGATCTGAGGTTGTTTCCTCCCCCTATCACCCTGGGACAAGCATATATTAGAATTAGAAAAAATATAATAAATTCAAATGTATGAGAAATAAAGTTAGTTCATGAATACGCATAGGACAAAAACATGGCATGCTAAAAACATCAAAGTAAAGAGTGACTAAAGAACATAATGAAAATTATAAAATATAAGAGTAATTGTGTACAGGTTGGGTAAAATAATATACATATTTCCCCCATAATAGAAATGTATGTATCTATTCGATTTAAATTGTAATCAATCAATAACTCTTCCCCTGCGACTATTGATTTTATTGCACATATGAATACATGGTTTCCTTCACACCGCTCAAATATGCAATTGGGTTACTTATTTTTGGTCATGGGTCATGTATTGTTTATAAACCCTACAATATTCCCCATTTCTTTGGCCTTCCATCAATATAGATAATTGCTCCTTTATTTTGATAATTGTCTTTTAGTTTTGTATAATTTATAGCCACACCATATCTTCGCATACTTTTTCTACATTGGACTAGTCATATCCAATATTTGTAGATATAACAGGTTTTGACATACTCCATCAATTCATTTAATCCATTGTAACAGACCTTTATGCCATCCATGGGAAATATCCCCAAACCATGTAATGACGATGGAGCAATTTGGTATATCCTTTCATTTACACAAAAATCAGTGTTTATTTCAGGAAGATCCTTGGGTACCCATCGTTTCACTATATGTTTGTACCTCAAGTGCACCTTGATGTAGTTTATTCTTTCATCATCATAAGAACATTACCCCCTTTTAGCAAGAAATAATTTCATGTGTCTATGGAATTTTCTTTTGATCTTCTCACCTCTAGTTGATCTTCACATGTTAGAACTACTAGATGTCTCACTTTCCTCTATTGTACTTGAATTTCCCTCACTCAATGAAGTTAGATCTGACAAATACATGTTTTATTGTACGTCCTATAACACCATCAAATGAGAGAAACAATCATCTATTGTATGCAACGATTTTTTTTTATGTCCATGGACTTTGTTCACTTTTCTTTTAGTTGTCTGTACCTCGAGAAATATTGATATAGAAATGACCTCATGAAATGGATCACTTGAAACACATCATGAATATCAGACAGTGTATGCAACGATAGTTTTTTGTGTCCATGGACTTTGTTCACTTTTCTTTTAGTTGTCTATATCTCAAGAAATATTGATATAGAAATGACCTCACAAAATGGATCACTTGAAACACATCATGAATATCACACAATGTCCTCTCTCTTATTGTATAGGAGTAGATAGGGAAATAATAGTTCATCACTTTAAGATTACACTTATTGGATGTAAGAAAACTTAACATCATTTCATACAAGTGTAATTGAAACATCGTTGTCCACTACAATTTAGATTTGATTCCTAATTGGAATGTGTGACTCTAGTAGCCAAATGAGGTTACCCTTATTTTTTGTAAGATGGAATTCAAAACCATGCTAGAATTCTATGTTCCTCATTTCCTTGTCTAAAATTCCATATACTAATTTTATGGACTTCACAAATGCACACCAAGCCTGTAATATGATTTCAAAGTAGATTCTTTGGAAAAGGATCATAATGAAAAAGTATATAGTTCCAAGGATGTTGTTGGATTGGATCTAAAGAGATAGGAAAAACATAAAAAATATATCCTATCATTGGAAGGCATTGGAATTTCCTTTCCCTCTGATTTAGTAATTAGTTTTCTTGGAAATTTGGTAACATTGCATAGGTTAGTGTAGGATATGATGACATAATGGAATCCAATTGAAGTAGAATGGTTGTGGGTATTTCAAACAACCCATAATAACTACACCATAATTTGTCATAGTATGTACTATGCCCATGTATTGATCTCATGTAAACATCCTATAACATAATTTAGCATCGTACATGACAAGATCGACAAGGAAAATACTTGTATGTCGATGTTAGGTAGGAAGGAAATGGCTATCGTTGGTTTCATGAGTCTTACAATTTATTTGATTTGTATACTTACATGGGGACACAACAATGGGATTTTTGGCCACATCATCCTTTCCTTTCTAGAGATGGGTTCAAAATTCTCTATGAACTCATTATCTAAATTCATCAAGGAGCTTAAAGGTCCAATGGTGGATTGGTATGGGGATTTGTTGTACAAGAGAAGAACACCAAACTATCCATTACATGATTCTCTATTACAAACTACATATTATGAAAAATGTTTTTCTCTATAAGCAAGATGATATGCAAGCACCTGAGATACATGTCGATAATACAAACCCTTATATCAAATAGAAAATTCCCACATATATTATTATTTCAAATATATAATTTTGTAGACAATAACAAAAATCAGTATGTGTTTCATTTTTATCTATTCTAACAATAAGCAGGGTGTTTGACATTGTTGAAGTTAGTTTCCTCTTGGTTGAACACACAAATCAAGACATATATGGAGGTTATCTACCCAAATAAAGTGGTAATATATATTTTACACTACCATAGATGATGGAAACTAATAGGACACGTGAGGACCACAATTATTTCATCCCATATCTAATTGATGATTTTTTGTGTCTTTAAGACCTTTATGGATCAACACCCATTGAATGGTAACTCCAAGATAACGAGTATCAAAGAATGTCAAATCTTCAAATTCCAACTCATTGATGCCACACCAATGCTGCAATATAAAGCCTTGATTTGGAAAAACAAATATAGAAAAACTGTTAGTTTTATGACTCCTCATCATTTAGGATTTATTTCAAATGTTGGCATGCAATATTTTATTGAGGAATTCTCTCAAACAGTTGGCAGTAAAATAGTTTAGGTATCCATTCACACACTTGGTGTGCAATATAAACTTTAGGAATTTTTTCAAACTTTTAGAACTCAAATTAAATACAATAACCAAGAACCATCAATGATTGTGCTTAAATCACCAACAAACATAGGGAAGTTGGAAATCCAATTGAAGTAGAATGGTTGTGGGTATTTCAAACAACTCATAATAACTACACCATAAGTTGTCATAGTGTGTACTATGCCCATGTATTGAGCGCATATAAACATACTATAACTTAATTTTTCATCGTACATGACAATATCGACAAGGAAAATACTTATATTCCAATGTTGGGTAGGAATGCAATGGCTATCATTGGTTTCATGAGTCTTACAATTTATTTGATTGGTATACTTACACGTGGACACTACACTGGGATTTTTGGCCACATCATCCTTTCCTTTATAGAGATGGGTTCAAACTTCTCTATGAACTGATTATCTAAATGCCTCAAGGATATAAAAGGTCCAATGGTGGATTGGTCTGGGGATCTATGTGTCTTTATGCATGCAAGGCTTACCTACCATGTTTGCGTTTAGAAGAGAATACCTTCATTTGAAATTGAGAGCGTTCAGTGTATCCAAACTGCGTTTATTTTATAGTGATAGTTTATTTTGTTATTCACATATGGTAAGACATCATAAATCATTTGATACACTACATATCATGGAAACACAATATTGTTGATAGTTTGGTTATGTTTACTGATTTCACACAAATTGGATTGTAATAGTGAAAAAAATCCTCTTTGATATAACTTATACTACAACAATAATTGTCACTTGCTATGTATATTATGAGAGGAACACTACAAATGTTTAGATCTCAGTCTATCATAAGGATACAACCCACAAACTCAGCCTATAACAACACTACATCATATTTTATGACCATATTTGCAGTATCCCTCTGATAACATTGTGACCAGGAAAACCCTAGGAACAAAAGTTCAAACTCGAATCTTCCCTAACTCGAATATGCAGAATATATAATTCAAACATGGTTCCCTAGCTCGAATATATAGAATATATCATTCAAACAATGATGCATGTGTGCCCTAGACTTTTCAAAATGAGAAATTTGAAAAGGTCAGAGTGATAAAAGGAGAAAGTGAGGAAAATTTATCGAGCGGGAAGTCATTGATGATCTACTTCAATTCTTTGTCGCTCTATGTGGCTCCTTGGTGGGGTCACCGTGTCTCTTGTGATGCCTCTATGTCTTTGTGGTAGGCCTCAGTGTATGTCTCTTTGTCATTTTTCATCTAGGTGGGGTCTATGTCTGCTTTTGTGGAGCATTTGGAAGGGGATGTAGGGTCGAGGGTTTTGTTTGGAAGAGGTTGCAAGGGTCAGGGGAATATGATATAGGTGGATATCGATGGCCACCCACCTTTTCCAGCTGGCTCAAAACAACTTTCTAGCAATTTTGATAATTTACTATTTTTAGCAGTTTTTCGGGTCTTGAACTTCCAGATCCGTTTTGAGGCCCTAAACGATGTTTTTTGGGGTATGTTGTGGTGGAAAAATTTCATCATGAAATTTTTTGAAATTTTTGTATTCCTCGGCTATATATTTCTAATGGGCTATCATACGCCTAAAACGGAGATCGTATGCAAACGTTACGGCCCCGGGAAGTTGATGTACTGACTTACCCAAACGGGGCCCACATGACTTTTGGCGCTTCATCTCCTAGGGTTAGGTTTTTGAAACTCCTATTTATTGTAAAAATGCCTTGAGAGCCTCATTGTAATCATCTTCTTGCAAATGAGTGCAACCGTCACATCTCTTCTCAGAGATAAGACAACACCATTCCAACAAGCTTGTTTTCTACTGCATTTTACAGTTTCGGCTTATTTCCTTATTGAATAGAAAACTAGTTTTACTGTATCTCTGTTATTTTGTGTTAAGAATATGGTAATAATATGTAGTCATTTCATTATGCTCATAAAATTCAGATCAGTGGTAACAGAGCAGTCTTCTCCTTGTCATCTTAATGCATGTCCCCAATGAGGTCGGAGTACAAAGATTTGGGTCTCGAGCTTGTTTCTCTTGAGGACAAAGGCTCTCACACACCCAAGTGACCTCTCATGGAAGGAGAAAAGAAAGATGATGGGACATGAGATCCTTTCAAACTATTGATTGAGGAATCCCTCATGCAACATAGGAAAGAGATGATGGATAATTTCACGCAAATCCTTTGGCGACTACCAACAGGCGATGCATCTTCTTTGAGTGGAGGCACCACCCCCTTCAAGGTACAAATAAACTTTGATATTCCTATATTTGAAGGGAATATAGACGCAGATGTTGTAGACAAGTGGTTGAATATAATAGAAGGGAATTTCTCTGTCCATAACTTTTCAAATAGAGAAAATATTACTTTTGTGCTCCTCAAAGTCGTTCCCCATGTCAAAGATTGGTGGGAAACTTTCTGTGAGCAAAAGAAAATAGAGGAACCCTCATTATTTACAGTGAAGACCACTTGGGAATCCTTCAGGGATGCTATTAAGGAGCAATACTACCCTGTCAGAAGTTATGACGACTTGTATACCAAATGGACCACACTGTGGCAAGAAAGAGACCAAGCAGTGCCAGATTTTACAAATATCTTCCATACCTTGCGCACCAAGATGGGTATCAAAGATTCAGAGTGACATTTGGTGTTCAAGTATCGCGGTGCTCTACATAGATACATCCAAATCGAAATGGAATTTCTGGACATCTCATACTTGGGCACGGCCTACCGATATGCCATCAAAATCGAGCAGAAACTCAAACAAAAGATGTGCCAATTTGGGTCGGGGAACCCATCACAACAAAATCTAGGAAATGGTGGCCCCAACCCATAGAACAAAGGATAGAGAAAAGATGGATAGTATCAGGACAACCAGTCCAAGCTGCAAGTAAAGAAGGACACTGGAAAGACAAAGAAAGATACCGGGAAGTAGTGCGACCTCCATAAGAGCCCTTGGCATAACACTGCTGACTACCACTCAAAGTAGACGTTGGTGGCCAAAGTGAAAGCCTCTAAATCATATGTGGGTTCTGACTTTGAGTCAAAACTAGAAAGGGGAAGAAGGATCATTGACACGGAACCCAGTGCCACCATTGCTAACACCAAGCTCCAACATGGTGAACCAGACGAGCCATAAGAAGGAGAGCACCTCTTCCATTCATAGATGTGGGTAAAAGGAACCCCACTGCACTTCATCGTTGATAGTGGTATCTAGAAGAACCTCATATCATCATAGGTCATCATGCGGTTGGACCTATCGACAACGCCGCACCCACAACCCTACACCATTGGATAGCTCCGCCAAGGAAGAAATCTCTGCATTAGCCAACAATGTCGACTATCGTATGACATCAAGCCCTTCAAAGATGAGGTATTGTGTGATGTTTCTCCTCTCAAAGTTTGTGATGTTCTTTTGGGCCAACCTTATTTATGGAAACGTCATGTTGTATATGAGTCTAGGCCTCGTAGTGTTATTATTACTTTGAACAAGAAATTGTACAGGATAACCGAGGTTGTCCCACCTAGTGCTATTTCCTTGATCTCTACTAAGCAATGCAGGAAGGTCATCTCTCAGATGGGGAAGTTTTTCTTCTTCGTGATTTGCTCTCAGAATGAGAGAAAAATCACAACCACATCCAGGGTCTCTATGACTGAGCTCTCCACACAGCATAAGCAAGTAGATAAGGTTGTGGAAGAATACACGGATATCTTATCCTCACCTACCGGGGTACCTCTGCACTGTCAGGTCAAGCACCCTATCGATCTGACCCCCAGTGCATCGCTGCCCAATGGGCCAGTCTATCGCCGCTCTCTGTTAGAGAATGAGGATATCAAGTGACAGATCTAAGAATTTCTCCACAAGGGGCACATCCATCCTATCTCATCACCTTGCGGGAGCCCAATCATGTTGGTACAAAAGAAATATGGAACCTGGTGACTTTGCATTGATTATAGGGCTCTGAATAAAATCACAGTCTAAAATCGATACCCGATTCCCCAAATCGACGACCTCCTTGATCAACTTATGGGGGCCAAATACTTCAGTAATATTGATCTGAAGTTTGGCTACCACTAGGTCCCGATAGAACAAACAGATGTATGGAAGACCGCCTTTAAGTCAAAGGAAGGCCTTTTTGAATGGTTGGTCATGCCCTTTGGTCTAAAAAACACTCTAACCACTTTCATGAGGATGATGGATGATATCCTTTGACCATTCACCAATACTTTTGTAGTGTTGTATCTTGATGACATTCTCATTTACAACAAGACTTGGGCCGAACACTTGCAGCATATTCAACAGGTTTTGCACACCCTATGACAGCACAAGCTATACGTCAACTTGGAAAAATTCTCCTTCAACATGGACAAGGTCCATTACCTAGGCTACATCATTGATCAACATGGAGTACGTGTGGATCCAGCCAAGATCCAAGTCATCCATGACTTGCCAGCCCCAACCACACTCACTGAGCTTCGGAGCTTCTTGGGCCTTGCCAATTTCTACCGCAGGTTTGTGTTGGGATTCTCCCATATTGCATGGGTCCTCAGCTAAATAACCAGGGATGGTGGTAAGGTGAAATTTACGTGGGGAAGGCCCCAACAACAAGCATTCTATGATTTGAAGTAGTGCTTGTGCTCAGACCCAGTACTTTCAGTACCAGACCTACAACAACCCTTTGAGATTGAGACTGATTCTTCAGACTATGCTGTGGGTGTTGTTCTCACGCAGCACGACCACCCCGTGGCCTGTCATAGTGCGATACTATCAGATGTTGTCTGTAAGTAACCTACTTAGGACAAAGATATGTACTCCATTGTGCAAGCTTGCTGCTAGTGGAGACATTACATTCTTGGGAGGGAAACAATCATCCAAACTGATCATAAGCCACTGGAGTTCATGCAAACACAAAGAAAATTGCAGAATGACCGCCATCAAAAGTGGTCCACATACTTGCAACAATTCCACCTCAACATCAAGTATAAAACATGAAGCACCAACTGCGTCATTGATTTCCTTAGCAGACCACCAGTCACGACACTCACCACAGTGCTAGACTTCTATAGCCATGAGACCTCTGGATGGCCCCAACTCTATGAGACAGACCCGGACTTTGCCACCACCTACCAAATGTTGGGTGCAAAGGCAGTTGTCGATAATTTCCATATTCAGGATGGGTTGTTGTGTCATCTGGGCCATATATGTGTTCCCCCAAGTGAGAGAGTGAAGCTGATCTGGGATTCCCACTATAGCTAGGTGGCAGGACACTTCGGCGTCGAAAAGACAGTGGCGATGCTACAAAAACATTTCTACTGGCTGAAACTTCGACAAGAGGTCAGTAAGTATATCAGGTCTTGCACTGCCTGCACTATTTCCAAACCAACCACTAAGAAACAGGGCTTGTAAACCCCTCTTCCTACTCCTGACAGACCATGGGAATCCATCTCAATGGACTACATGTTGGGCCTCCCTTCCACCAAGCGGGGAAATGATTGTGTTTTTGTGGTTGTCGATCGCTTTTCTAAGATGGTGATTCTGGTTGCTTGCAAGAAGAGCATCATAGCAGAAGCCACTGCCAAGCTCTTATTTGAATGAGTCTGGGTACATTTTGGAATCCCACAAACCATTGTCTCAAATTGGGACAGTTGATTTCTTAGCACATTCTGGTCGAGCCTCTGGTCATTGCTGGACACCAAGCTCACCAAATCCATGGCCTTCCACCCCCAAACAGTTGGCCAAACTGAGGTCGTAAATTGAATGATCGTGCATATCCTGTGCATGTATAATTCCAAGCACCCTCGCACATATGAGAGTCTTCCCTATGTCCATCATAGCTACAACCAAACCCTGCATAGCTCAACCAACCACAACCCCTTTCAGGTGGGGTTGGGATTCCAACCATTGGGTCCCATAGATGTTGCACTTCCCCTTGCAGTCACCTTGACTGACTCCTCTCCTGCTCCAACTGAGGCTGACAAAGCCACCCAGTTTATTGAGAAGATCCAACACATCCGCCAACAGGTTCAGGATATCCTACAGAAGTCCAATGCCAAGTACAATCAGCTCCATGATCAACATCGAGTTCCACATAAGTTTCAGGTGGGTGACAAAGTTTGGTTGCACTTGTAGAAAGAACGCCTTACAGGACCCCATCGGAAGCTTCGCCCACTTTGTTATGGGCCATACACCATCACCAAGGCTATGGGGGATAATGATTTTTCACTCAACATTCCTCCTTTCCTTGGCCTGCACCCAGTGTTCAACGTGGACCTCCTTTGGCCTTATTTCCCACCATTATTGGACACCTCAGACGTAGCAGAACAACTGACACCAACCGAGCTCAACCCTGATTGCATACAATAGACATCCAATGATCCGATTGTAGACAAACAAATCAAGGGCACTTGACAACAAAGAATCTAGCTTTATCGAGTCATCAAAGCAGGGCAGCTCCTGCACCAAGGCAAGTGGCTCACCCAGGGCCAAATTCAGCAGAAATTTCCTCATCTGATGGGCGAACTCAACGCAATGGAGACAATTTATTCCTAGGGATGGAGGATTGATCCAGGTGGATATTTGTGGCCACCCACCTTTTCCAGTTGGCTCAAAACAACTTTCTAGCAATTTTGATAACTTACTATTTTTAGTAGTTTTTCAGGTCCTGAACTTCCAGAGTTGTTTTGAGGCCCTAAACGATGTTTTTTGGGGTATGTTGCGGTTGCCAAATTCATCATGAAATTTTGTGCAACTGTTGTATTCCTCGACTAGATATTTCCAATGGGCTATCATACGCCTAAACCGAAGATCGTATGAAAAAGTACGACCCTGGAAAGTTGATGTACTGACTTACCCAAATGGAGCCCACATGACTTTTGGCACTTCATCTCCTAGGGTTAGGTTTTTGGATGTTTAGGGTTTTTGAAACTCCTGTTTATTGTAAAAAGGACTTGAGAGCCTCATTGTAATCATCTTCCTGCGAATGAGCGCAACCGTCACATCTCTTCTCAGAGATAAGCCGCCACCATTCCAGCAAGCTTGTTTTCTGCTGCATTTTACAGTTTCAACTTATTTCCTTATTGAATAGAAAACTAGTTTTATTGTATCTCTGTTATTCTGTGTTAAGCATCTGGTAATAATCTGTAGTCATTTCATTCTACTCATAAAATCCAAATCAGAATCACCATATACACTAGTGTGAATGGGGTTGGGAAAATGGGGTTGGGTGAATGTTAATGGGTTCGGGAGAATGTGAATGGGTTCAAGTGATAAGTTGTATACAGTCTGAATTGGGTTAGGGGTTGGGTGTTGTGCCAATGGGGTTCAATGTTAATCGTTTGTTGTGTGGTTGTATCATATATATAACATATATATGTTATATGTATGTTTACAATATATAAAATATTTTCATTTTATATTATGATACAATATATAAATATTATATATTATATAATATTTTTTATATTATATATTATATTATATGTTATATTTTATATAATATATTATATGTTATATGAATATATTATATAATATATATATATTTTGTTCATGATATCGAGAAGTGCCCTGGTGTAGATCTTGGTGGTAGTAGCAAATATTCAAATGAGAAATTTGAAGACTGAAGTGGGGAAGGGTTCCATGTGAACAACACTTGGACATGGATTAGTCGATCCTAAGAGATGGGGAACCCCTATATCAAGGGTGCACTCTGTACGAACATCAAAAGGGAATCGGGTTAATATTCTCGAATCAGGACATGGCGATGGACGACAACATTAGGAAATATGGAGACGTCATCGGGGGCCCTGGGAAGAGTTATCGTTTCTTTTTAATGGCTTTCCTACCCTAAAATCGATTCAACCGTAGATGGGGTCCAACAGCTTGAAGAGCACCTCATGTCTTGTGATGTCCAGTGCTCCCTCGACAACCATTGAAAAATTGGAGGACTGAGTACCGTTCATGCCTGGTCATACTCATAACTGCATCAGGTCTTCAAGGTGAACAACCTCTGGTCATTACAACAATATAGGCAATGGAAGTCATCAAAACAGATACATAACTTCATGAAAAGTATTGGCTCTGAGGGCTAGGCCTAGGGGTATGTGTATTCAACTCATGGGAAGTCAAAAGTCTTCCCAAGCTTCTCTCACAGTGAGGACAAGATGTCACGAACCAATTGGGATACAGACATAGAATGTCCCCTCGTGGGGGATTTTCTGTAGGCGATGAAAATTCGACTCAGAACTAGTACAAAGAAGGGGAATCTGATAGTTTAATTAAAACAAAGCATTGTGATGGTCCTTGCAGATGCTGATGCAATCTGATTTCTACCCTCTGTATTTCAAAGTGAATAAATTCAACCAAGCGCAGGTAAACGACGAGAGTAACTATGACTCTATTAAGGTATCCAAATTTCTCTTCATCTAATTACTGACACACATGAATGGATTAATGATATTCACAGTGTCCCTATATACTATCTAGCGAAACCACAACCAAGGGAACAGGCTTGGAAGAATCATCAGGGATATCTAAGACCCTTATAATCAACGGGGATATCTCCATGAACCTTAAATTAAATGGTCTCCCCTAACACAATCACTCCCTCACACATTATGAACCAAACAATGTTAACCCCTAAGACACTATATTGGCCTTGAACACACTAACCCCTTGATACACCTTGACACTTAAGCCATATGAAACCTAATGAAATAACCTCTTAATACCTTATGAACAAAAACACACTAAGCCAATAATATGCTATGACCACTAATAATTATGGTAGTGGAGATTGTGTACCCCCTAATCCCTATATATGAAACTTGACATGGATAACCGTTGAAACTGTAATCACCCCCTTGCATATAGAAACCATGAATATATGAACCCCCTAAGAAATTATAATTCCAAACGCATTATCCCCCTATAAATTCATTAACCCATTGGGACATTATGATGTCAAACACACTAACCCTCTCATACCATGTCCATACCATGTACCTCATTCACGGTACATGAGCTCTTAAAGCATACCATGTCCATGACTTGGAGAAGCATAGTTTCAAAAAATTCATTAAGATCGTTTCATTGTATAATTCTTCATGTGAGTTGTATTTGAGTCTAGAAATTCTCCCATATTGTCAATGCATGCATCTACTACAACCATGTCAAATTTCAGTGCATACAAGAAGAAATTGAAAAATTTTCAACATTGGCCCCATTTGTAGGTCACTCTGTGCAGGGTCAAATTAAATCATAATTTACACTAATTGATAAATGGAAAACCAACTTGAAATTTGTTAGATGAACCAAATTTAAAATTGGATATGAATATGGTATATACCTTAATCATGAGCTTCTCTTGGTTTTATACCTTGTGCACGGTACATGAGCTATTAAAGCATACCATGTCCATGACTTGGAGAAGCATAGTTTCAAAAAATTCATTAAGATCATTTCATTGTAGAATTCTTTGTGTGAGTCATATTTGAGTCTAGAAACCCCCCCATATCGTCAGTGCATGCATCTACTACAACCATGTCAAATTTCAGTGCATACAAGCAGAAATTGAAAAAATTCCAATGTTGGCCCCATTCACAGGTCACTCTAAGCGGGGCCAAATTAAAGCATAATTTCCAAATCATTAATATTCTTCTTCATCCAACTCAACATTTGTATCATCCAGTTCAGAATTGATGTTGAAATGATTGGCCATATATGCATCATCATCAATGTCAACATTTCCAATCATATCATTGTATATATCATCATTAAGAACATTGTCTCCTACATTTGGTTCGACTTCTTCGAGTTATTCATCTAACACATCATCATGTATCCATGATTTTTCATGATCCTCACTATGTCGGATTAAACCCACTATAAAAATTAAAACCAACACAAAGCCAGAGAAGTGCCCAAGCTATGGGATGTGTCAACAACAACATATATCAAGCACCCACACAATGTGCCAAGGGAAGAGCTCACATATTTGTATTCATATGTTTACTTTTATCATCTCATTTACATTTACATTTAATTAATTTCATCTCCTTCACATATATGTTGCAATTTTGTCGTTTGATTGTCGAATTCTTTCTATGAGTTGTATTTGAGTCTATAAACCTGAATGAGATTCTCTTGGTATCAAGAATAATATATTATATATTGAACAAGGACAACCACATTTCCATATCATTGATATTCCTCTTCATCCAACTCAACATCTGTATCATCCAGTTCAGAATTGATGTTGAAAGGATTGGCCATATCATGAGCATCATCATTAATGTCATCATTTCCAATCATATGATCGTCTATATCATCATTTATAACATTTTCTCCTACATTTGGTTCAACTTATTTGATTTCTTCATCTAACACATTGTCGATATCATCTTCATCTAGAACATTGTCTCGAACATGATCTCCTTGAACTGATTCGACATCTTCGTCTGACATGTGAACTAACTGTTCCTCTACATCATCTTCTTCTTCAATATCATCTTCTTCCACTACATTATACTTTACTAGCCTTCCTCTTGGATCATATCTAACAACATATGAACAACCCCCTCTACTTGGAACCTCTGAATAAAATACCTTCTCACATTGGCTTGGAAGAACATAGGGGTCTGATCTCGGCTCAACGTTCCTTGTATTAACCATGGTAAATTTGTTAGCATGTTGATTAACAGGTCTATTAGGATCATGTTCATTCATTCGTAGCAAGTACCATTTGACGTCGAACAAAACTAATTTAAAGGATTTAAAGTCACACTCAAGTATATCATCCAAATACCCATAGTATCAATTTTCAGAGACTTATGGATGTATGTCACTTCTAGAGGAAACATTAGTAACCTAAAACACTGCAGTTATCCCACTATCTAAAGCTTTCATCTTTTCATCCAACTTTTTGATGTGAAATTTGTGGCCATTGCACAACATAGCATTGTGGTGATTCAATTGAAATATTATAGACATGTAAAAAAAGAATTGTCAATTGATAAACATATTTATGCTTTGAAATTATGCAAATTAATAAGAAAAGCATGCCCTATACATCAATATAATATTCAAAAAAATTAAATAGTATGGCTGAATATATGCTTGCCTGTTTATCTTTTAAATCATATGCTAAATCAGTTTCCCTTTGTGTAAGATTGGTATCTCCTTTACATTCAACTTCTTTGACCAATGAAGCCACACCATACCATGATAGCCTATCATTATAAGATTGTATACATTGTTCAATCCATACCTTCATCCAATCAATATTGTTTGCAATGTATAAATGTATTGCATTCTACTCTCGATAAATTGTATTAAAATAAAACAATTCACATATAATTAATCAATTACCATGGATAGATGTATTATTTGGGTCATGATGATGGGACTCTACAGTTTCTCACTATCGCAGGTGCACTCTCATTTCCCTCCTTAGTCAGTGCAGTCCCCTTTGCGGTCAGCTAGAGCTCACTATCGGCTAGTGGTCGTGAGTTGTTGCTCTCTACCCTCAGCACACAACTACCCCTCTAGGATCATGGTGACCTACGATGAGGTTTTGTACTACACGTTGGATCCATATGATCCCTACCTTGGTTCTTTCCAGGTGGTAGCCCACCTGCCATTTCCACCAGGCACCGGTCGGCATCCAATGTGGCATCCATTTGGGGGGATCCTGCAGGCGTCTTTTCTCCCTTTCTCCCTTTCTCCCTTTGTCTTAGCCTCCAGCGTCATTTTTGGCCCTTGATCCTTCTTCTCTACAACATCCCACAAGTGGCCACTCTTTTGAAAATACTCCATGGGGTTTCATTCTACATCTCAGTTGGTCTCTCTAGGGCTGGTGAGTTCCTTGTATGGTGTAGAGGTTTCTACTTCACCTCTTTTAGTGGGTTTTCCTCCTATGACTACTCTCCCTTGGGACTCCCTATTTCCCAATATCCCCAGTTTCCTTCATGAGATCCCTCCTTTCTCTCCTTCATGTGAGGGTTCTCTCTTGGTGGAGTTTGAAGCAGCATCACACTCTATTGGTGCACACAACCCAAAACCTAACTTCTCAGGTTCCATCTTTTACCCCAACGCGGGCTCGCCTACGGGTTTTATTACCTCATATATTCCACCAACAAATTTGAATGGGTGGGATAGTATTGTCGATGGAGGCAGTGAGGATTTAGATCCTCTCAGTTCAGCTGAGGGTCTAGACCCTCATTACACTAATAGGTGTTGAAAGCGGAATAAGTGCATTGGGGTCATCTCAGACTCCACGAATCTCATCCTAGGCGAAGACCTTTCTATGACATAAGTGGTGGAAATGGTGGATAATTCAGTGGTGGGTAAGGTCTATGGATGACATTTTAGTGACAAAACACTTAAAGTTTGGGTGGCCTCTACTTGGGGGTCAAATCAAACCCCACCTCCACAAATTTGACGCCTCTCACGGGGTTGGTTCCTGATTGTATTCTCAGAGGAAGCATAGGGTTCTCAGGCTATTGGACCATTGATTCCTCTCCAGTCCTTCTAAAGATATGGGATCCAACTTTTGACACAGCCAATGAGCGTATGGAATCCTTCGCAATCTAGGTTCGTCTGCCAAGGCTTATGCCTCACCTATGGTCATTTAAATCCTTCCAAGTGATTGGGAACATGTTGGGCACTTATTTGGACACAAACTTCTCTTTTAGGGAGATGTGGGAAATGTCACTGGCCAACATATTAGTCTCTCTTAACATTAGGGGCGTTCTGCGGAAAGAACTTAACATTACAGATCAGGGCCACACCAAGGCTCATATAATTAATTATGAGGGCATTCCTTTCTGCTACATGCATTGTCATGCTTATGGGAATATATTAAAATATTTCCCATTGTTGTTCCATGGGCATCCATACACTTCTCGTATTCCCTCGTTTATGGCTCATCAGGGAAGGCCCTCACCTTTGGATTTGTCTTCGCCCTCTACTTCCTCTACCTCAGACTCTCATCTCTCTCAGGTAGTACTTCATGGGGGCTCTACTGTCTTTAGGGGCTGCAACAAAATCCTCAAGTTGGATAGCTATTGGTTTAGATTCCCATCAGGCTCAGGAGCAGGCACCACTTCATCCTCAAGGTAAATTTTGGGTGCCTTCCTTTGAATCTATTTTGAATTTACACTATACTATTCCTTTTTCAGTTCTAGATCCCCTTTGGGCTTTAAAATTCCTAAAAATGGACAAACCCCCACCTTACGGCCCCTCCACCCTTCACTCCCTCCACTTTCCAAGCCCCACTCGTGCTTCCCACTTCCCTCCCTTGCCTATCTTGCTCTCCATTCTCCCCCCCCCTATTGATCCCCCCTACTCTAATTCTACTGAGGACCCCTCCTCTGAATCCATGGAGGAACCCTCCATCCTTTTCTATCTCAGGAATAGGATCATCCTTGACCCTCCCCCAAAGGATTTTGGGCTTGGAAGAGATCTAGAAATTGGCTCCCTTAAGAGAGGTCAAGGGAATACCTGCCTAATATCCAAGGCTCAATCTCAGTCTTGACTTGATATTTCATATGGACTTCAAAAGTCCATTTTTGGGGAACTTAGAGAAGTGCATTTCCCTAGGAAGGTTCCCCCATGAAATTTCTCTCCTTCAATTGCAGGGGTCTAGCGAGCCCTCACAAGAAATATACCCTCAAATGGTTGATTACCACTCAACAACCGGATATTATATTGCTCCAAGAAACATTGGCAGTCTCTATGACAACTTCTTCCACCCTAGCCACAATGTTCTCGGGCTAGAATTTTGAGGGTATTGATGCTACTCATAGATCAAGTGGTTTATTTACTTGATGGCACACCAGAACTATCAAACTATTAAACTCTTGGGCACTAAACTCTTGCTTAGGGGTTTATATTTTTGTGGAGGGCTTGGGAAAGGAATTCAAGATTTTGAACATGTATGGGACATATCTAGAAAGGACCCCATTATGGGAATCAATATTCAAACTCAAGATACTGAAGGCTGACAATTTAATTCTAGGGCGAGATATAAATGTTTCCTTTGGTTCGGCGGAGGTCTAGGGTCCTTCGGCTCTCCCAGATAAACTCTCTTATCTGTTCACACACCTACTATCTGCCAATGGTCTATTGGACATAGCCCCCAACTCATCTCGACAGGGAGGAATATGCGCTCAAGAGACACAAGGGTTCCAAAGCAAATTGATTGATTTTTTTGTCACGGAAGCATTGATGGAGGCAAACTTTCAAGTAAGACAATGGATCAGAGCTGGGGGGATTTTTTATCACTCTCTGATCTGGTTATCATTGGAGGGAGGTCCGATCAAGCCTCCTTCACCTTTCAAATTTAATTCTTCTTGGCTAACAGATGAAATTTTTGGTGCACTAGTTCAGTCAAACTGGAGGCCATATCATCCCATCTCAGGCTCTCTGATGGTTCTTCACTTTGCAGAAAATATCAAAAGAATTAAACTATTGACTATTCCCTGGGCATAGGAAAAAAGACAAAGGGATGAAAGAGAACTACAGAACATAGAAGAACAAATTAAGGCTATCTACCTCTCTACCGATGTGAGTTTTCTCTTTGATTCTTCTCGAGAATCACTAAAGTCCCTCGAATCTCGTCATAATCAACTTCTAGCAGATCAAGAGGTGACGTGGAGACTAAAAATTCATGCCATATGGATAGAACAAGGGGATGAGAAAAAAAAATGCATGCCTTTGCAAAGGGCCACAAATCCTCAAGTACAATTTGGAACATGCATGATCAAGAGGGAAGGAATGTGGCATATTTTTAAGGATTGGAGGAGATGGGAAATAATTTCTTCAAATCCTTGTATAAAGTTGAACAAAGGGTGAATATCGTTGAGATTGTTAAACTGACCCTCTATTATCCTAGCTTTGTGGATGCGGAAAGAAACAGTGAACTATTTGAGGAAGTCAGTGAACTTGAATTAAAGGAGACTCTACATAGCTTTTAGAAGGATAAGAGCCTGGGGCCAGATGGTTGCTCGATAGAATTCTATCTTGGATTCTATGAATTGCTAGGAGATGATCTCCTCCAGGTGGTGGAAGAATCTATAATAAATGGTATGTTTCATCCACACTTCAACTCAACATTCCTAGCACTAATCCCAAAAAAGGATGATCCCCTCTCCTTCAAAGATTTTAGGTCGATCTCCCTATGTAATTGCATTTACAAAATTGTGGCAAAACTCATTTCCAGGCACCTTAAACCCATTCTCTCAGAGGCTATTTCAAAAGAATAATTTGGGTTCTTAAATGGTCAGCAGATTCACGAATCTATCGGGGCGACTCAAGAAGGCCTGCACAGTCTTAGAACAATGAGGTCCAAAGGGGTCGTCCTAAAAATCAATCTCGGAAAAGCCTTTGATTGGTTAAGTTGGTCCTTCATCAGGATGGTTCTTACTCATTTAGGGTTTGAGGTACCCTTCATCAAGTGGATAATGGCATGTATCACCTTGGTTTCATTTGTGGTGTTGATTAATGGAGAAACCACTCCTTTCTTCTCCTCGGAAAGGGGGTTGAGGCAGGGATGCCCCCTCTCACCACTTCTCTTCCTCCTGGTACCAGAAGGCTTAAGCATAGCCATTGGTTCAGCCACCTTCTTGGGGGACTTCCAGGGAATTGAAACCTCTCCAGATTTAATAATTGCTCCTCTAATTTTTGTAGATGATGTCCTAATTTTCTGTAGTGGCAGAACTAAATATGCAGAGAGATTATTGGATATCCTCCAACTATTCTAGAGTGCTACAAGGATGATCATCCACTCACAAAAATCCACTTTATCTCTAATCAGATTAGATGTTTCCACTTTATCCCTTTATAGATATCTTTTCCCCTTCCCACCACAGGATTTACAACAGGGGATAAAATATCTTGGCTTCCAAATCAAAGAAAACAAATACTTCACAGGGGATTGGTGTTGGCTCTTGGAAAAACTAGAAAAAAGATCAAATATATTTAGTTTTTGGTGGCTCTCAAGGGAAAGCAATTTGACTCTGACAAAAGAAGTTCCAAAGGCTATCCATGTTTACTGGATGTCTCTCTTCTAGATTCCCAAATGTATATTAGAAAAAATATGTCGATTATGAATTTGTTTTATCTGGTCTGGATTGAAGGATCACTACACTTTACCATGGGAAAAATGGGATAATTTAGCTTTCCCAAAATGATTGAGGGGTTGGGGAATGAAGAATATATTCATTTTTTCAAAAGTCTTAGTATCCAAAGCATGCTGGAGGATATTCACTACATCTAGTTTATGGACTCAAGTGGTAACCCACAAATACATCAAACCAGACTCGATAGGAAATTGGATCCATCGGACCAACAAGAGTTTATCCAGTTGCTCCATCATTTATAAGGAAGTAATCAAATATTTCCATGTTATTAGCGATGGTGTGGCTTGGAAAGTTGGAAGGGGGGATCAAGTCCACATTGGAACAGATCCATGGCCTAGAAGTGGGAACACCTATTCCCTTCCACAGGTCATCCTAGACCATTTACACACTCAGGGGTACTAAAAAATTAATCAAATTGTTGATCCAGGTTCCACAAACATTTTGCATCAAGGGTGGTACAACTCTAATTTTCTTGAGATGGAAGGAGAGATCAAACTGCATTGGGACATATAAATTTTTTCCCTTCAACAGGGTCACATTAGGCTTCTAGATAAGGATGATGAGTTTGTCTGGAAAACATCCTCACATGGGGTTTAATCCCCCAAATTAGGTTACATATCTCTTAATGTCGATCTAATCCAAAGGGAACCATGCTGGCGGTGGAGAGGTCATTGGAAGCTCAAAGCCCCATTAAAAACAAATATCTTCATGTGGTATGTGATGGTAAAACAAGTTCTGACCTGGGACAAGATGAGGAAGCATCAGATCGAAGAGCCGGACCAATTCCCTCTTTGTAAAGGGGAAATTGAATCTATAGATGACATCCTGATCTTTTTCCCTTTCACTTTAAAGTGTGGGGAGAAGCTTCTCTTCTCCTAAGGTAGCATTGTGGGTGGAATGGGCCAAAGTTAGAATCCACCTGGAAAAATTGGTTGCAAGATCCTTCTCACAAGAACTTGAAATACCTGCCACTCTTAATAAGATGGGGAGTCTGGCTTGCTAGGAACTCAAAAATTTTCCAGGTGTTATAACCCTAAATTGCACCATACATGCATACCTAGCATTTGGCCCTCTCACTTGCTATTTTTTCCAAGCCATCATTGAGCAACTCTTCTTAAAAACAATATTTTTGAAGATGTACACACCTTGCACCACTACTTCCTGCATACACACACTTTTTGCACCACAAAAACTTGTGTACATATGCTAGTTTCACTATTACAGCCTGTGTATACCCACAAAAGTTGCAAAAATTAAAATGTTGCAAGGAATTCGTTGATATTACAGGCTATTGGGTAGTTTTCCAATTGTCCCATCGCCTATAGCCCATCACCCAACCAAATAACCATCCTTTTGTCATATAAAATGATTTGTTGGGGTCTCATTCCATATATAAGCACAAGAATAGTGAAACTCTGCCCGTTTCACATCCCCTCCTTGCCCCAAGAATTTACAGCCACCTTGTGAGATTTGCATCAGAATTTCCCATTCTTGCCTTTTTCCTCCATCATAAGCCTATGTCATTTCCCTAGAAGAAGTGTGAGAGGAGAAATATATGTGGAAGCACAGTTGGAGCCTGTTGAAGAGGAACCCAGACCAGGTTCACGGAGCAGTCACCGATCTCATTGTAAGTAAACATTGTGATATCAATAAAATAAATACTTTTTGTGTCCCGAAATATGATGTGTCAAATATCTATGTTTGATTTATGTTTTATACTGACATCTAAACCATGATTCATATATGAGATGCATGTTTGTAGTTCCCTATTTATCTGTTTGTGAATGCAGGCCAACCTTGGGAGGAGGTTTGTAGTCAGGGGAGCAATTGAACGTGAAAGGATTGACACCGGACGCGGAGTTAAAGGTAGAGTTACCGGATCTTTTCACTTTGTATTTCATGCATGAATGTGGTGTATATTCTGGGTAGTTATAAAAAGTATGAGACTTTTAGACAGTTAGATTTTCCTACATGTTGAACCCTAGTGTAGTCCATAGGGGGGTTTTCCCACTATAGCACCAGGATAAGGCCTCAGTAGCCGAATTAGTAGTTTCCAAAAGTCTCTCAATTCTGGAACACTTTCCCCAGGAAAATAATGCACACGACATCAAAGCATCTCATCCCTATCCCATAGACCCAACCATGCCCTAGGATTTCTTTGAAGGAGCATCTCAACATCTACTATGTGGCTGGGGGGGAGTCCTACGCATTTCAGACTCACATGTTATCAAAATAAAAATGGTACTGGGCAATGGAAAAAAAACTATGTAGAACTAATGGCACTTCTCCTATTTCTCAAAACAACAATTGAACAAGGGATACACTCCATAGAACTCTTCGGTGATTCAATGAATGTCATAAACTAGGTTCAGAAAACACAGTCCTGCCACAATATTTTTCTGCAGCCTTTTTTGGAGGAGATTTATACCTTGTTGGCTTCTTTTGATTCCTTTATTATACGACATGTTTATAGGAATAGGAACATAATAGAAGATGCTTTGTTGAAAGAAGGGATCACTCTACCTTATGGTCATTGTCACTTTTCAGAATCAAATGGGGATACAATACAAAATTTCTACCACCAACCCTTCATAGAAGAAATGGCTCAAGCTCTGGCTCCATAATACACCTTCATTACTTTTTGTTTTGTAGAATTTGGATCCAGATTTGGTGTACACACTGTAAATGTTTTTAAGTACTTATTAACCATGTAGTAGATTTTGTAAACTTCACTAAGTAGTCTATGATAGACTAGAACCAGTTAAAATAACTTGGTAAGATCAGCTATCAACACAGTGGTTATTTCTAGTTAAAAATCCTCTTACCTTCCCTACACTATTGAATGTGCTTCACCATCACCTACAAAAATTATTTTTGTCTCTCCGGATGAATAAAATTACACTTTTTTATGAGGAAAAAAAAACTCGATTACCATGGTATTATACCTTCATAATAATGGATTATGTATGAAGAATAAAAATTAAATAAGTATGATATACATAAAAACAAAAAGTCAAATGTATTATACATCGCCTCCATGATCTACTTACTTGTCACTTTCCTCATTCTATCTTTCCCAAATAGGTACTCCCCTTCAAATTTGTTGATTAAGTTGACATCCCAAATGCGATCCACATTAATACTTGCAACTATTTTAGAAAGATATTGAGTAATATAAACCATGTTTTGATATAACATATATCCCTCTACCATAGAACCCTTTGGACATGCTCTTTGTCTAACCAAATCCTTCAATGATTTCAAGTTCCTCTCAACCATCCACATTGACCTTGTGTGTACAGGTCCACACTTTTCAATCTCCTAACCTTGGTGAATGAGGTAGTGTTCGTGTGCATTGAAAATTTTTGGAGGTAGATATGTTTTCCTTTCACACATTAGATGAGGAATTTTTCTCCTCTAATACTTTATATCTTCTTTATCTATTTCTTTAGATGAAAACCATCTACAAATGATGCAAGAAAATTACAAGTTTCAAAAAAAGGGTATATAGTACTACATTACAAGTAAAACACATGAAGTGAAAATTAAGTTTTACAACAAATTGAACAAATTACACTTTGCATATAAATCATCACTTACCTCATGTATTTTCCAATATCATATATAACTTGTTTGACATTGTTGTCAAAGTTGTATGGGAGATATAGAGGTATAACATACTGTAACAAAAAAATAAATCATTATTTATCCCAAATTAGTAGAAAAAAAAACTAACAAGATGTTTCACCAATATACAAATATATACAACAAAATAATTACCTTAACGAAGGTATGCCAATCATGAGTTTTTCCCCACCTAATTCACCTTTATTTAGTAGGATATTCTTTATGTTTGAATAAAATCCAGTGGGAAATTTAATTTTTTGAATAACCTCTTTTACATCCTTGCTTTGTTGCTCTGTAAATAACCATGGAAGGGTGCTTATATTTTGGTCTCCATCACTATTTGAATGAATCACACTTTGCATTGCATGATTGGCCTCCTTAATGTCATTACAAATCTTTACATTTTTTTCTTTCTCACTCCTTCCATCTAAGATTTTGCATAACATTTCTGTTACATTCTTCCCGATGTGCATTGAATCAAACAAATGGAAATTTTCTAGGTGCTCGTAGTAGGGGAGCCTATTGAATTGTACAAGATAACTTTTCATTCCTCATGGAAGTGCCCCATTATTAATTCCTTCATGACAACCTTCAAGGTGAATAGTAATTAAAGATATTACAACAACAATTTTCAATTAGTAAAGTGAACACAATGCAATAAAAATATAAAATATTCAAAACATTTCATGTATGATACATAGACGTTTTGATCCATACCTTGATGATTTCCATTATATTGCAAGAGTCATAGATGAGGTGTCATTCTCTGTGGTTTTAATCTAGTCTCTTCTTTCCTATTTAAAATATGTTTTCGATACTTCGATACCTATGGTTCTTAGAGAGGAAGTTCCTATACTCATCAAACACCTATTTTCCTAAACTTCTTGAACAAAGAGATTCCATCTTAGGACCACAAAATGGACATGCAAATTTACCCTTTGTTTGAAGACCTGCAAGAGATGGATTAAATTTCATATCAATTGTTCAAAGTATGATTAATGAAGGGATTATGTATTAAAAAACATGCATGATATGAAATTCATAATATTAAACACTATTAAAGTGCAATGTAACATTATAATATACTAGAGAAACGTGTTAGCCCTGGGGCATCGTGAATTTTCCATACAAGCATTGCATGGAATTGAAATTCCCTTTGTGCACCTACTGGTCTAGAGATATCATACATAGTGATGCCCTTCCATAACTCTAGTAACTCATCGATAAGAGGCTTGATATATACATTTATGTCTTTGACTTGGTACTTACCTAATTGATTGAACAAACAATAGAAAAATACTACATATATGAGTAAATAAAAAAATATCAAACATAATTATAAGACATAATTGAACATATATGAGTAAACAAAAAAATATAAGACATAATTATGAAACAAACAATACAAATGAGATGTTACTTTGTTAAAATAAATTATTCTAAACAAATACCTGGAATAATCATTGCCAACATTATGTGCTCCCTCTTTATTGACATCCATGGAGTAATGTTATTGTTGATAACAAAAACTGGCCACGCCAAGTAAATAGATCTGATCTCTCCAAATGGATTCACACCATCAGCTGCCAATGAAATCCTAAGGTTACGAGGTTCGACTTTAAAATGTGGCCATATTTCCTCTATCTTGTTAAATGCATATCCATCTGCAGGCATTTGAAGAACACCATCTTTAATTTTATTTTTTGCATGGTAATCCATAAAATGTGATATGTTTTTGCACTTGAACAATTGTCCAATCATGGAATTATGGGAATATAATGAAGAACCTTGCGAGGCACCTTTTTTGTTACTTGATCAGTTTGATATCTACTAATTTGACATTTCAGGCATTCTTCTTTCAACGCATGTTCTCCATAATATAGAATATGATCATGAGGACATGCATGAATAACTTGATACTCCATTCCAATATCTTTCATAACAACATGTAAATCTTGGTATGTGTGACAAAACATTTGACAATGGTAAGAGAAATTCACTTAACAATCTACAACATAAAAAATAAATATCGTTTAATGCAAAGAATATTAAGTGTACATATTGCATCCAAATTTTACATGTCATGATCAAATAACAATAAAAATAGAGGAAAAAATAAAACCTTTATTATCATGTATTAAATGTGATGAAAAATATTACATACCTTAGGAGTTGTGTGACACAAGTGTTTGACAAACCATTCATAACCTTTAAGTTCACCAACAACAATATAGCATAGATAAGACTTGTTTTGGAGCCTTCATAAAGAGGTTGGGTTGCCTTATCGAGTACAAGTATATCAAAAACACCATCAAGTTGATCATCATCATCATCATCCATTCCAACATTATTAAATGTCTCCTAGATCAAAATATTTGTCCCATCTTCTTCAACTGTGTAATAATTAGTATCATAATCTTCTTCCATAGGATCATTAACTTGATCTTCAATATTTGTTCCATGTTCCTGAACATGCGCTTGTACAACCACGTCTTCCTCCATGGGAAGTATAGAAGGGCGTCGTTCCTTTATAATTACAAACAATCAAGTAATATTAGTGTATATATAAAAAATATTAAAATGATAAAAACACTGACAAATATAATATAGGTAAACAAAGAAAAAAAAAGACAAAGATAGACATTTTTCTTGACATGTAGAAAGAGAGACACTTTCTGAGATATATAGTCACAACCAACAAAAAAAAAAACATATTCTTATTTAGTCTTCATCATTATGTCATATTCTTTATTGATTTCACTTGGAGACCACAAGTGTTAAGTGGATGGCAACTTCCCTAGGCCCAACTTGGAGACCACCATTTAATTCATAAGGGGTTGAGAGTTGAGGGAGTATTGGTTAACACATTAGTGATGCAAGGGTTAGGGGTTAGGGGTTAATGGGTTAGGGTTTAAGGGGTAATTATGGGTCAAGGAATGGGGTACTTAATGATTTAGGGGTTTATAAGGGGTCAAGGGTTAAGGGATTAGGGGTTAATATGTTATTGTCCATCCAACGGTTAGGGGTACTTAGGAGTGTGTATTATATATGGAGAAATCAACTTAGGTGAGAGCAAGAAACAAAGACAACAAATCAATAATGAAACTTGTGAAATTTATCAAGATGTTTATGAATATGTTGAACAAATATAGGAAAATAATTATGTTTCTTGACATGTAGAAAGAGAGACACTTTGTGAGATATATAGTCACAACCAACAAAAACAACCTATTCTTATTTTTCCTTCATCATTATGTCATATTCTTCCTTGATCTCACTTGGTGACCAAAACTTTAAAGTCGATGGAAAATTTCCCACAACTTGGAGACCACGGGTTATAAGGGGTTGAGATCAGCTTCTATAACCCTCTAATCCCTAACCCTTAACCAAATCCTAACCTATAAGCCACTAAACCTTAACCCTTTAATCCCTATGCCCTAACCCCTCATACATTATCCCTCTAATCCTTAACACCTTAACCCCATTCACCCTAATCCCTAACCCCTAAACCCTTAAACAATAACCCATATCCCCCTAATCCCCTAAAATATTAACCCCTAACTCAGCCTAACCCCTTAATCCCTAACCCTTACTCCCTAAAACACCATTAACCTATAAATACTATATAAGGACCTAAAACCTCTAAAACTACCTTAAACCATAACACCTTAACCATTGAGCCTTAATGGCCTTATTAACCCTTAAACCAATAAAATCTTAAACCCTAACTCCTTACTCCATGTACCCCTAAAAATTAAACCTGTTACCACTAAACCCTACCCTAAACCCTAATTAAAATATACATCTTATGTCTACTTCTTCTATTCTTAACTTTCTCTCAATTTGTTCTGTACATAGAATATATCCATAAAGAAAAAATAATTCATTATTTTTCTTCTACATTTAACATATAAACGTTTACAAAAACAATCTGCAATATAAATACATATAATGAATAAATTACCAAGGGATGATATCCATGCCCACCTTCAAGGTGTCCATACTATGTACAATGTTTTTTAGTTGTTTTTATTAAAAGTCTCCTTCTATTATAGCCCCTACACTTTTTGCAAGGGAAATAACATTTTTTATCACCCAAAGTCTCCAATGCAGCTCTCATGTCTCCTTGTCCTCCCGGAGGAATGTTATGTGACATTTTTCCTCACCAAATATTTAGTGATGATTATCTTCAAAAATCAACCAAAGTAGTATAACTATTTGTAATGAAAGTAACAGAATAAAAAAAAAATATATTATGACAAAAAAATATCCCTTATATATAACCTAATTTGCAAACTGTCGCTTGTATAGAAACCACGTCGAACTTCCTTAATATTTCAATTTTTTCTAATTATATATCCCTTTGTCGTCGGACTTCGACAGAAGTTGACAAGAGAGACGTTGCTTAACAGTCAATTTTTTTTTACTTTCTCAAACTTTGATATGGGGACATTTTACTTGGTCAACTGTTGTAGATTCAATGTTGTCTTGGGGCGTTGGATATCCGAGCATTGTTAATTAATCATCGAATAATTGAATATGATGTCATGATCATCAGATTACCGACGGACATTGGGGAATTTCTTAAAACATACAAAAAAACAAATAAAATATGTCAGTACGGCTGATTTTATCAAAACTGTTAGAGTACGCTGTCTGTTTTTTCGTCAATATGTAGTAGTGGAAGAAGATGACGATGATAATAACACAGTTGAATAAAATGGGATGAATATATTGATCTAGGAGACATTTATTAATGTTGGAATGTATGATGATGACGACCATCTTGATGGTTTTTTTGATATACCTGTACTTGAGAAGGCAAGTCAACCTCTTTATGAAGGCTCCAAAACAAGTCTTCTCTATGTCATATTGTTGTTGATGAACTTAAAGGTTATGAATGGTTTGTCAAAAACTTGTGTCACACAGTTCCTAAGGTATGTAATATATTTTGTCACATTTAGTACATGATGACAAAGGTTTTTTTTCCCTCTATTTTTATTGTTTGTTGATCATCTGTAAAATTTGGATGCAATATGTATGATTTGTAACGACCCTAGTTAAATAAATACTTAAACATTATAAAGTAAAACTAATTAAAGAAAATAATTGTGATTAATTAAGTAATACTCTAACTACAGATCACAATTAATGACCTGAGAAATAAATTTAAAAGATCAATGAAAAATGTTAAAAAAATGGTTGCGTATGCAGAGAGGGAGCCTATGAATCCCGAAAAGATAAAACATTTAAGGAGGGAGAAGGGACAGGCACGGAGGGTGGTTGGAGGAGTAACTGCATGAGTCAGCGAAGGAGGAATAAGGAAAAGGGGAAGGTTGGCAAGAGGATCATGGGACGAAGGAGAGATTTTTCTGAGGAGTATGACATTTGCTGTGGGCAGAGAGTTTGGCACTGTGGATTTTGATCAGTTGAGGCACTGAGTTGTTGGAGGTTTTGGGCACGGGGGCCAGGATATCCGTAGACATCCTGGAGCTAGGTAGTTTTCCTAGTTGGCAGGGAGGACAGTAGTTTTGGGCAGTTATTTTCCTGTTTGTGGTAGGGTTGATCTGGTAGCAGGTAGCAGGAAGGCAACAACAACGCACAGAGGCAACATAAATTAGCATCAGGACCAGGTACTTTGTTAAGTTATGTATCTATTTCTTTCTGTCATGAAATCAATATTTATTGATAAATCTAAGTTACTAGAGTTGCTGTTATGAAAATCAATATTATGCTAGGAAGTTATTGTTTTAGTTTACGAAATAAATGGCTTAGGAAATTTAATGATGTTTAGAAATATTAGGTTGTTACATATGGTATCAGGGTGTCTTAGTTCGAAATCTGGGCCTAAGGGCCAAAGACCCAGAATGTTAACTCCAGCCATGCTTAAACTACAAACAAAACACGTTCAGTTTGACCCGATATGACTGATACAGTATCCGAAAATATACTCAGGTAGTACCCCTAAGTTATCCAAGAAAATAATCTCATATATCGCATGCAACAGCTTTAGGTAATACCCTGTAACTGGATCATGTATGGTCACTACAGTTTTAGTCTGAACATTCGAAGGAATGCCTTTAAAATAGTGGTAGCAAACTGGATAGTTGGAAGGATCACTTCCCACAAAATGACTATCCTTAAAGCAGCCTAAATAAAGCTATTAAGCACGAAAAACAGAGATGATAACTTAATTTTATTTTGATCAATACTTGTCAATGAAGTTTCGGGTAGAATAGACATCTGAAATCGATGAAAATGTTGAGGGAAGCTTCTATGGAAGGCTTGAAGTTGGAAAATTTAATAACTGCAAGTATTATACTAAATAAAATGAAAAAGGATATTTGCAGGACCTCGAAAAGGCCTACTTCATATCGAACTTACCCGAATGAGGAACTGCCAATGCGCAGCCGGGCAAAAGAAATTTAGAAGACTTGTACCACACGGGAACAACGTAAACTAGTTGCCTGTACTAACCTCAGTAAAATTATAAATAATGAAGAATCTCCGGAAGTATAGACCCATACAAATTTTAACCTTGCCAAGAAAGCAATTTTAACACTACGTAATGTTTTATGAAACTAATCGATTATCCCGAAGGAGAGCTGTCTATTACGTGGGAAAACGGATCTGAACCGTCAGATCTCGGGTGAAATCCCATCAGCCGTTAGATCTCGAAGAAGTTGCACCGGGTTTAAGTCCTAGTGTGCAGAGGAGGAGTCTCGGAAGAGTCATCGGGATATCAGAGTCATCGGGATTTTGTTAAGTCAGAGAATCGAGACCTTGTGGTTCTCGAAATCCCGAGAGCGGATCCCAACCATTGATCTCGGCAGGGACACGCGCCAACATTCTGAGGAGGTATCGGGATTTTACTCATCGGGAATTTCAGAGGTGTAGAACCGTTGCGTCAAGGAATTGCGATCCGCGATTTCCCGATAGGATTAGAGTCATCCAAACAACAGGGACACATGTCAGGGGATCCCGCAGAGTCGGAGATCGGGGTTTGGGAAAACAAAAGTCCCGGAACTCATAGGTTTCAGATTCACGAACTCGAGAACTCCAATACACCGAGGGAGGACAGGTGTCAAAGGTCAAATCTCGCGAGGGTCAACGACAAGTACCATCGGGGATCGGGAGTCGGGGATCCGTGAGGACGGAGGATCACGACAGCGCAAGTGCCGATTTTCCCGATGAGAAAATTTCCGATAAAAGCAAGGAACACCGACGAGATCTGAGTCGTTCATTCCGAGGACGCGTGGCAATAATCTAGCGCCATCGGTGAAAGCTCCACAGGAGGGCTTCATCGGGCATCGGGATATCGGGAGTCCCGGAAACATAGAAACACGAGTTGTGAAATCGCAAAACACGATTTCCCGATAAGCCAAGGGACAATGGAGCCCACGGAAGGGTCAACGATGGACAGGTGGCATCGTGTATCGGGATATCGCGAGTTTCGTGGACAAGGTGTCTATGCACTACAGAATCATGAACCCCGAAAGCTGACGCAATTAAATTATCTCTTAACCCTTGATTAAAATAATTAATTAATGTCTATTTAATTAAGACCTAAACATATCGCGAAATTGGGGATCGAGGTTTTAGGATTCAATATGCGTCGATTCTTTGTTATGGGAAATCTCAAATCCCGACAGGAATTAGGACTATGGTCACATAGGACAGGGTCACATGGACCAAAGCATAACCAAAGGAGGGCTAAATCTAGAAGGTATCACATCAGCATATCGGAGATCGAGAATCCGTGAGAGCAGGAGACTCTCGGCATCAGGCATCAGGAAACCCCGAAACCCAAAATTTAAGTGGGGAATTTCACAGTTAGGAGCAAAGGGCTATGAGAAATACTGAAGGCAATGTATGCATAGCTAACTACATGCATATGCACAGACGAATAAATTTATAAAGATAAACGAAATAAATTGAAAGCAAAATACCCAAAATTCGTACAGAACGAGAATTACAAGCAAATCATTTTGTTCAAAAGAGGGAATTACCATTCCTTACCATAGCGTAAGGAAGGCTTATGCAGATTCTTGACTCAATTAACTCAGCGTTCTTCATGAAGGTACTGAAACTGTGCACAATATGTGGACTGAATCATGCCTCTTACTATAGCTGAGGGCGAGCTCCGCAAAATGTACAAACAAGGGATTGGTTCCCAACATTTCAAGGAGACTGGACTCCAGGTCCTGTATCTTATCAGGGGCCATATCAATATACTCTATTTCTACAAAACGAACTGGTAAAGTGCTCAGAACAACGGTGTGGAGGTGATCCATGGCAAGGGAGATTCTAAAAACCTCTGAGCAGAGCAGAGGAAGATCTGTGGTGGACAAAGACTGATGCGAGGAAAGTCCCAGTGGATGAGAAAGCGGAACAGAGGAAGAACGCGTAGAGAGTTGAAAGGTTGACAGGTGTAGAAATTGGGGGTTAGATACGAGGGAGCTTATGAAAGCCAGACGAGCACGTGGAATCCATGCATGCCCGAACCCTTGGGTATACGTCAATTATTATATACATATAAAATAAAGTGTTAAAAATCATTTAAAGTAAATTAAATAATTTAGTATAAGTAATATATATAAATAAGATTAAGTTAGTATAAAATTAAAGTAAAATTAATTTGGGTTAAATTAGTGTAATAATAATTTTAAATTAATTATTTTATTTGAGTGTAAGGTTAATCTACCTTAAAAATTGATGTTAACCAAGCTTAGATGCTTAATCCTAACCCAAACCTAGCCAATTCCCCTAATGGAGTAATGTTTGTTTACAGAAAAGTAAAGAAAACTTACGCCCAACCTTGTTTCTAAGTTTAAGTAGCACCAATATGAAACGTCCTTGAACTCACCTGGACAACTTTGGGGTGATGCAGGTTAAGTCATACAAGATGGTCAGGACTCGAAGGGGTCGAGGTAGGGGAGCATCGTCATGGGCACCACCGATGCCACCCACACCATCAACACCACCAACACCATCAACCCCACCGACACCACCAGCACCACCACCACCATCGCCCGAACTAGCCCTCATACTGCGTTCGTTGGAAGCCATTAACGAGACTTTAAAAGGGCGCCAACCAGCAGGGACTGAAGTGGAACTTCCATCATCTGGGACGGGTAATCCAGAAGCATCAAGGAACTCAAGGGGAGAATTTCCACCTGAAGACATTACGTGAGAATTACAGAAGATCAAACATTCAGAGTTTGCCGGAGGTCGTGCTAGTGAACGCGCGGAAGCATGGTTGGAAGGCATGACAAGGTGTTTTGCCTTAAGGGACTATGCATCCAACTCGAAGGCAAAAATCACAATTTTCTAGTTAAGAGATAGCGCCTTGAATTGGTGGGGAAACTTGGAAAGACAACTACACCTTACCCCAGACACAGTATCTTGGGAACTTTTCGAGGAGAGGTTCCGAAGGAAATATATACCAACATACTACGAGGAGAAACAGGTAGGGGCATTTCATGCCTTAGTACAAGGAAACAAAACTGTAGAGGAGTATGAGATCAGGTTTATGGAACTGGTCAAATACGTTTCGTATATGGACAATGACCAGCGACAGGTAGAGCACTTTGTTTATGGATTGAACCCAAAGATATGGTGCGGATGTGGAAACCATCTTCAGTAGTGGAGGTGATAGAAAGTGCGCGTTATGCGGAAGAACACATGAACTTAACAGGGGGTGCAAGATCAACATTTCTGCATCACCCTGGATTCGTAGGAAATGCCCCGAGGACATTTCCTAGGGGAGGGGGCTCGAGGCCACCACCTTATGGTAACAGATTCATGCCAGGGATAGTAGCTGCAGGGATTTCAATGGCAGCTAGTGAAACATCTCGTTCATCGCCAACGATGCAGACAGGTCCACGACCATCTCAGGGAACAACTAGTAGGGGCAGGGGTTTCAGGGGAAGGAACTCATTTCAAAGATAGACACATAACAATGCACAGGTTCAATCTGGTGTTACTTGTTGGGGGTGCGGGGGACCCCATTACCAACGTGACTGCCCGGAGTTACAATCAGGTTTCATGCATAAAGAAGGAAAGGAACCAATGGGGAGAGCAAGTAGCAACCATCAGATTTATGCAGCAGTTAATAACCGCCAGGCCGAACATCAATCCACAGTAGTAGAATCCTCAGGTACGCTAAATCATGTCAATGTTAAGATTTTGTTTGATTCTGGTGCAACAGATAGTTTCATTTCACCATCTGCATTAGTGGGTTGGCAGCCTACGAGCACGATGACTTTAAACAAGTCGAGATGGCTTTGGGGAAAAAACAAGCTGTAGGACCTAGTGTCAATAATTGTATAGTAAACCTAGGAGTGTGCACTACCAGGTTGAAGGTATATGTCACTGCTCTTGGGGCGTATGACCTAATCATTGGAATGGATTGGTTAGCAGCTCATCGAGCTTTGGTAGATTGTTTCGCAAAGAGGGTGTTGTGTATTGATGATGAAGGAAGACCAATAGAGATCCAGGGTGTACAGAGAAA
>ML803525.1:274557-291704 GCA_009831015.1 Picea engelmannii
TGTATTGATGATGAAGGAAGACCAATAGAGATCCAGGGTGTACAGAGAAAAGTGTCATTACGCTTTATATCAACTATGAAGGTCAAGTGATGCTTGAGACAAGGGTGTCGACTGTATGTAGTGGAAGCAGTGAGTGAAAGGAAAGGACCCTCATTAGATCAATATCCGGTATTGTCAGAATTTCCAGATGTTTTCCCGAACGAGTTACCAGGGTTACCTCCTGAAAGGGAGCTTGATTTTACTATTGAGCTAAAACCTGGTGCAAAACCAATATCCAAGACTCTATATAGGATGACGGCGCCAAAAATTTATGAATTGCAAATGCAGTTGAAGGAGTTACTAGACTTAGGGCTAGTAAGGCCCAGTGTCTCACCTTGGGGCACACCGGTAATTTTTGTAAAGAAGAAGGATGGATCCTTACGACTGTGTATAGGCTACAGGAACTTGAACCGTGCTACAGTGAAAAATAGGTACCCAATGCCACGAATAGATGACCTCTTCGATCAGATGAAGGGAGCAATGGTATTCTCAAATATCGATTTGCGATCTGGATATCATCAGTTAAGGATTAAGGAAGGTGATATCCCAAAAACTGCCTTTCGAACTCGGTTTGGACATTACGAGTTTGTTGTAGTACCTTTCGGATTGACCAATGTGCCAGCGGTATTCATGAGCCTCATGAACAACGTATTCCGGAAGTACTTAGACCGTTTAGTACAAGTTTTTTTGGATGACATTCTCATCTATTCCAGGAATGAAAGAGAACACGAGGAACACTTGCGAATAGTGTTGTCTTGCCTTAGGAAGAACAGATTGTATGGGAAGCTGTCGAAGTGTTCCTTCTTCTAGGAAGAGATCCACTATTTAGGTCATATCATTTCAGGCGAAGGAATCTCGGTGGACCCAGAAAAGGTAAAGGCCATTCTGGAATGGCCAGTGCCGAAAAATGCACATGAGGTGAGAAGCTTCATGGGCCTAGTGGGTTATTACCGGAGATTTGTGGAAGGATTCTCAAAAATAGCAAAACCCATCACCACTTTGCAACGCAAGGGGGTCAGGTATGAATGGACAGAAGAATGTGATAGCACATTCATTGAGCTTAAGAGGTTACTAACTAGTGCGTCGATTCTACGAGTGCCAGATATGGAAAAGTACTTCATGGTCTGCACGGATGCCTCGAAACAAGGATTGGGGGCTGTGCTAATGCAGGATGGAGGAGTGATAGCTTATGTGTCAAGGAAGTTTAAGAAGCACGAAGATTTATACGCGACTCATGATTTAGAGTTGGCAGTTGTAATGTTAGCTCTGAAAATTTGGAGGCACTATCTTGTGGGGTGAAATTTTGAACTCAAAACAGACCATCAAATATTAAAACATCTCTTCACTCAAAGAGATATGAATTCCAGGCAAAGGCTATGGAGTGAGTTTATGAGTGAGTATGATTTTGGTATTTTGTACATAAAGGGAAAGGAAAATGTGGTCGCAGATGCCTTGAGTAGGAGACCACGTATCTTCTCCTTGGTGACCTTAAAAGTCAGTCTGAGGGAACAAGTGTTGACACAACTACTAGGAGACAGTTGGTATTTAAAGGTTACTTCAAACCTCCAGATCGAGAGGCAATTAGACCCAAAGTATGAAGGATATAATATAGAAACAAACGGATTGTTAAGATATCGAGGAAGGATGTATATTCCAGAGAATGGGGATATTCAAAACATCATACTGAAGGAAGCCCATAGATCACAGTATTGTGTGCATCCGGGTGTGAAGAAGATGTACGCGGAGATGAAGAAACTCTTCTTTTGGGTAGGAATGAAGCGCGATGTAGTTCATTTCATCACCAGATGCCTAGAGTGTCAACAAGTGAAGGCCAATCACCATCACCCGACAGGCCTCCTACAACCACATGATGTCCCTATGTCCAAGTGGGAAGTCATCTCTATGGATTTTGTTATAGGGTTACCGCTCACATCTCATAGACACAATGCCATTCTTGTGATAGTGGATAAACTAACCGAGAGTGCTCATTTCATTCCGGTTAGAGAGACTTACAATGTTACTGATGTGGCACGAGTGTTCATAAGCGAGGTTATCCGTTTGCACGGGATACCTAAGAAGATCATTCAGATAGGGATTCCAGATTCACCTCTAGATTTTGGACAAGTTTACAGTCATCATTGGGGACTCAGTTGAACTTAAGCACAACTTATCATCCTGAAATAGATGGGAAAACTGAGAGAGTAAATCAAGTTATATAAGACATGCTTAGGATGTATGTAATGGATAATCAAACCCAGTGGGAGAAGTACCTACCTTTGGTAGAGTTTGCCTACAATAACAGTTATCATAGTTCCATCGGAATGCCACCATACGAAGCTTTGTATGGAAGGCCATGCAGACCACCATTGAGTTGGGATAGATTAGAAGACCGAGTAATATTTGGGCCAGAATTGATTCAGGAAATGGAGGAACAGGTGATTCAGATCAGGCAGAGACTAAAGGAAGCACAAGATAGACAGAAAAATTATACGGATGCACACAGGACCGACCGAAATTATGAAGTGGGGGACCAAGTTTTCATTCGTATCAGGCCTAATAAGAGTACCATACGGTTCGGGAAGCGGACAAAGTTGTCACCTCGGTTTATAGGGCCATTTAGGGTCCAAGAGAAAATTGGACCCGTTGCCTATCGTCTCGTACTGCCACCCCACTTTCATAAAACTCATAATGTATTTCATGTATCTGTTTTACGTCATTATGTTGCTGATGAATCACATAAACTAAATTGGAAAGAATTGCAGGCATCGGACGTGGGAACCCTCACGGTAGAACCATTACGCATATTGGACCGTAGAGTCCGACAGCTCAGAAACTGTCTGGTAGACCAAGTTAAGGTCCAGTGGGACAAGTATAGTCCAGGATCTGCTACTTGGGAGGACGCCGAGACACTATGGTGAGACTATCCCTCACTATTTTGAACACCTCGAGAATATGCTTCTCGAAGGTGGGGTGTATGTAACACTACCTTTTGATTTAGACAGTCAGGATTATCTTAGGCCTATACACTTTATTTCCTAGTCACAGTGAAACTATTAAGTGATACACTTAAACTTAAAACTTATGAACTTTTATGAATGTTTAAATGTTATCAATGATGAGGCATGTAATACGATCTGTTATGAGAATGTGAATTTTACGAATGTTTAAATGTTATTGATGATGATGTATATGATGCGACATATTGTGAGAAAGTGAAATTGTTGAATGTTTAAATACTATTAGAATGATGTTGGATACAATTCAGTCTATTTTGGGCAAATGATAATCTCATGAATGAGTGATAAGTTTGAATTATGGGATATTATGAAATCTAACTCTATGTGGAAAACTTTGATGTTAATGTATCGATACGGGGATGCCAAACTGAAATGATGATAGTATGCAATTATATGATGTTAATGCATAGAAAGGTATGAGTTTGTGTTGCAGACTAATCTACAGGTTATGGGCTATGAATTAGGGAAGTGATAATGATGATGAAAGTGGATATCAGAACCACTAACTGAGAAACATTATGGTATAAATAATGTATGTGCAATTTATATTGATTTGGATACATTGCTATGATATGTGGACTAGTGCATGATTTTGGTACTAACACTGCCCAAAACCGAATAAACGATGACAAAACCTCCAGCAACACAGTGCCCCTGTATGTTCCATTGTAGGGTGTTGACCCTGGTTCTGTTAGGAGGGGTGGAGGCATTTCCCACCGAGTATCCTCCATTGTAGGGTGTTGACCCTGGTTCTACTAGGAGGGGTGGAGGCATTTCCCACCGTGTATCCTTCGAAACCTGAAGTCATGGGAGGATGGTGCTAGTTCACGCTCCCCAAGACGTGTGATGATGACTGTCAGTTGCCTGCTAGGGAATCTTGGTCGAGATAGCGACACTTCCACTTACGGGTTCTATTTGGAGTTAGGTCAATATAGTTGATGCTCCAAGATAGTCTAGCAGAGGACGGATAGGAATGGAGTTGGAAGTAGGTTAGGGAGGAAGGATGAGTAGTAATAGTTGAGACATTATGGAGATTTGTTTTGTGGTGGAATTGGAAATGTGTATATATGAATATTCATTATGATGTAACTAAACCACAGTTGTTTAAAATAAATTATTGAACCAGACAATTGTAATTAAAACAATTTGTCACACAATTAATTGATTGTTGTCTTTTATAAAAGACTAGCCTTGCTGACTGGATTGAATGCATACCTAAATTATTAAAGGATGACAATTTGATTATTAGTATGTGCATGAGATTTTCATGTATTGGCTACACATGCATTTCTTGTACATATACGCTAGTATGTATGAGCTTTCTTGACTTACTTACTGATAATGTTAGTTACTTATTGTGAATGTGTGAACCATGCTCTTTTCCTTTGTACCATCAGATACCTTAAACTTTGGGACGAATTTTATTGAAGGGTGGGTGTATGTAAGGACCCTAGTTAAATAAATACTTAAAGATTATAAAGTAAAATTAATTAAAGAAAATAATTGTGATTAATTAAGTAATACTCTAACTACAGATCACAATTAATGACCTGAGAAATAAATTTAAAAGATCAATGAAAAATGTTAAAAAAATGGTTGTGTATGCAAAGAGGGATCCTATGAATCCCGAAAAGATAAGACATTTAAGGAGGGAGAAGGGACAGGCAAAGAGGGTGGTTGGAGGAGTAACTGCATGAGTCGGAGAAGGAGGAATAAGGAAAAGGGGAAGGTTGGCGGGAGGATCATGGGACGGAGGAGATATTTTTCTGAGGAGTATGACATTTGTTGTGGGCAGAGAGTTTGGCACTGTGGATTTTGATCAGTTGAGGCACTGAGTTGTTGGAGGTTTTCGGCACGGGGGCCAGGATATCCGTAGACATCCTGGAGCTAGGTAGTTTTCCTAGTTGGCAGGGAGGACAGTAGTTTTGGGCAGTTATTTACTTGTTTGTGGCAGGGTTGATCTGGTAGCAGGTAGAAGGAAGGCAGAAGCAAGGCACAGAGGCAACATAAATTAGCATCAGGACCAATTACTTTGTTAAGTTATGTATCTATTTCTTTCTGTCATGAAATCAATATTTATTGATAAATCTAAGTTACTGGAGTTGCTGTTATGAAAATCAGTATTATGCTAGGAAGTTATTGTTTCAGTTTACGAAATAAATGGCTTAGGAAATTTAATGATGTTTAGAAATATTAGGTTGTTACATGATTAATATTCTTTACATTAACCAATATTTATTTTTTTATGTTGTAGATTGTTAGGTGAATTTATGTTACCACCATCAAATGTTTGATATCACACATACCAAGATTTACATGCCATTATGAAAGATATTGGAATTGAGTATCAAGTTGTTCATGCATGTCTTGATGATGATATTATATATTATGGAGAACATGCGTCGAAAGAAGAATGCCCAAAATGTCAAATTAGTATATATCGAACCAATCAAGTAGCAAAAAAGGTGTCTCGCAAGGTTCTTCATTATATTCCCATAATTCCACATTTGCGGTAATTATTCAGGTGCAAAAGCATAACATGGTTTATGGATTACCATGAATAGAATTAAAGATGGTGTTCTTCGAATGTCTATGGATGGATCTACATTTAGGAAGATAGAGGAAATATGGCCACATTGTAAATATGAATCTCGTAATCTTAGGCTTTCATTGGCATCTGACAGTGTCAATCCATTTGGAGATATCAGATCTACTTACTCGATGTGGATTATTTTTGTTAGCATTTGTTTAGAATAATTTTTTTAACACCATAACATCTCACTTGTCTTGTTTGTTTCATAATTATGTCTTATATTTTTTTGTTTACTCATATATGTTCAATTATGTCTTATGATTATGTTTGATATTTTTTTATTTACTCATGTATGTAGTAATAATTTATTGTATGTTCAATCAATTAGTTAAGTACCAAGTCAAAGATACGAATGTATATATAGAGCCTCTAATTGATGAGTTACTAGAGTTATGGAAGGGAATCACTATGTATGATATCTCTAGACCAGTAGGTGCGCAAAGGGAATTTAAATTCCATGCACTTATTGTATGTACAATTCAAAATGCCCCAGGGGTAATGCATTCTTGTGGTATGTTATAACGTTACACTACACTTTAATAGTGTTTAATTTTATGAATTTCATATCATGCATGTTTTTTATATAATCCTTTCATTAAACATACTTCAAATAATTGATATAAAATTTAATCCATCTATTGCAGGTCTTCTAGCAAAGGGTAAATTTCCATGTCCATTTTGTGGTCCTAAGATGAAATCTCGTCATGTAATAAGTTTAGGAAAGGATGTGTTTGATGAGTATAGGAACTTCCTCTCTAACAACCATAGGTATCAAAGTACTGATAAACATATTTTCAATGGGAAAGAAGAGACTATATTAAAACCATAGAGAATGACACCTCATCTATGGAATTTGCAATATAATATAAATCGTCAAGGTATGGATCAAATCATCTATGTATCATACATGAAATGTTTGGAATATTTTATATTTTAATTTCATTTTTTTCATTGTACTAATTGACAAGTATTGTTTTAATATATTTAATTTATATGCTTGACCTTAAAGTTCATCTTGAAGGCATTAATTATGGGGTGCTTCCACGAGGAATGAAAAGTTATCTCATACAATTCAACAGGATCCCCTACTATAAGCGACTATAAATTGTTCAATTGTTTGATACAATGCACATTAGGAAGAATGTAACATAAACGTTATGGCAAATCTTAGATGGAAGGAGTGCTAAAGAAAAAAATTGTCAAGATTTGTAATGACATTAAGGAGGCCAATCATGCAATGTAAAGTGTGATTCATTCAAATAGCGATGAAGACATCCAAAATATAAGCGTCTTTCCATGGTTATTGACAAAGCAACAAAGAAAGGATGTAAAAGAGGTTATTGAAGCAATTAAATTCCACACTAGATTTTCTTCAAACATACAGAATATCCTAACAAAGAAAGGTGAATTAGGTGGGGTAAAAATGCATGATTGGCATACCTTGATTAAGGTAACTATTTTGGTGTATATATTTCTATATTGGTGAAACATCTTGTTAGTGTTTTTTTCTACTAATTTGGGAATAAATAATGATTCATTTTTTATGTTACAGTATGTTCTACCTCTATCTCTCCCAGACAACTTTGACAACAATGCCAAACAAGTTATATATGAGATTGGAAAATACATGAGGTAAGTGGTGATTTATATGCAAAGTGTAATTTGTTAAATTTGTTGTACAACTTATATTTGATTGTATGTGTTTTAATTGTAATGTAGTACTATATAGTTTTTGGTTGAAACCTATGATTTGTTTGCATCATTTGTAGATGGTTTTCATCTAAATAAATCTATAAAGAAGATATAAATTATTGGATTTTACAAATTTCTCATTTAATGTGTGAAATGAAAAAGTATCTACCTCCGAAAATTTTCAATGCACAAGAACACTACCTTGTACACCAAGTTGAGGAGATTGAAAAGTGTGGACCTGTACACACAAGGTCAATGTGGATGTTTGAGAGGCACTTGAAATAATTGAAGGCTTTGGTTGAACAAAGAGCACATCCTGAGAGTTTTATGGTAGAGGGATATATGGTATATCAAACTATGGTTTATATTGTTGGAAAATTGATTGACATTGATATCAACTTTAAAGGAAGTCTAGAATCCTCTAGAAGTATTGGGTATAATTAAAGAAGACTCCAAAGTGGTCCCCTTATGGCGTAGCTTTAAGCATGGCCCTCACGGGAAGATGTTTTGAAGAAGTATACAAGAAAACCATAGGTGTGCTCATTAGGCCCGAAGTTGGCTGATGAAAATGAGGTTGAAGAATACTTCAAGTGTATACAAAAACCTCATAGATGGATAGTGTTCCTCATGTTGTTTCCAACAGTAGGTGGTACACCATGTAGTTCCCCACGGTTGAGGATTTATGAGGTCTTGAAGTTGGAAGCCCCAAAGTTTGGATAACAAGCCCCTAAATGGTTACAACAAGAAGTTACAAGTCATTAATTAAGAGGTAAAACAATTATAATAAGAAAATACAGGTTGTCCCTAAAGTAAGGAAAATGAGTCACTTGGAAAAGTATAAATACACCTTAAGAAGCCTCTCACCTTTACACACACAAGTTCAATGTTTATCTGTATTTCATGTGATCTTTTGGAAAATCTTTCATAGCGTATATAAGGAATCATATCTGAGGAAGAAAGGAGTGTGAAAGTCTCAGAGTTGCAAAGAAGGAAGGGTTTCAGGAAACCCTAGTTTGGTTGACCCCCATGGGTCGGGATACTGGTATGCCGTGAGGCACCCATGTGGGTTGTTTAGAATCTATCATGCAAGGCCCCTATGATATCTGTCATCTGTTCAATGAGGCCAAGACAGATTTGATGAAGGATGCTTGGTTTAGGTTGCACCAAGGTATGATGGTACAACATAGCTACTATAGGATCTGAGTTGGTATGTATTAGTTGTTTCTTTATGAGTGAAGGTATGTCATTTATGTGCTTTGTTGAGGCTTGTATCATGGTTGGTATGGCACTTAAGGCATGTATTGGAGGCATTTTTTGGTATATGCTTGCATATGGTTGAGGTCCATGTTTTGGTGTTATTAATACATGCTTAAAACATATCATTGGTACTTAGTTCATGGATGTTATGGTTCTTTATTAGAGGCACATATTTGTGATATTGCCATATATTTGAGGTTTATACTTGGTATATCATATTTATGGTTATGTTTCATACTTGAGGCACATTGTTGAGACATTGATACATATTGGATACTTGGCATATGGTATGGTACAAGTTGATGTACATGGTATGGTGATGGTTTTGGAATCCATGTGAGTGGGTATGGTTATGGTTGATTGATTAGTGACAAAGAAAGTGACAGGTTGGATGCTCGGTTGATCATCATTTATAGGTTGTTGTGATAGTGATAGTGGTAGTGATAATGATAGTGATAGAGAAAGTGACAATGGCAGTGACAGAGACAGTGATAGTGACAAGTTGATATATCAGTGACAATGGAAGTTGATGGGTTATTATATTCTTTGTAGTTAAATTCCAATTGAGGTGGATCAACTAATAGTTGAATTCGAGGTGGATTGATAGCAAGTCTAAGGTCGAGGTGGATCGAAAACAAGTCGAAGGTCAAGGTGAGTCAACCGAGTAAATTCAAATTTCGATGTGGTTCAACATGGTAAAGACATCAACAGTAAGTCGAAGAGGTCAACCAACAAGATGTTGACATCGGGCGTGTAGCAACTGACTAGATACCAAATGAAGGTCGATTAGTAGTCGATTGGTAATCGGACTTGGTATTCGACTGTAACAAAATCCTAAGATTCGTGGGATTTGTAGCCAAATATGCATGGATCTGTAACCGTTTTTGGGTACCTTTTCTTTAGGGTTTTGTCTATTGTAAATCCTATAAATAAGTCATGTTATAATGTTGTAAAATATTATTAATGATCAATATTTATAATAGTTGTAGAGATTGTTGGTCATGTAGATGTAAGCCGAATTGGATACAGGGTTGTTCTTGTGTAAGAAAGAGGGTATGATGTTGATTGTGTCTTAGGTGTGGACCAAGGTTAGACATGTAACCTTTTATTCTGAATGAATAAGACAACAAGAGAGAAAAACGCTTAAGGAATGTTGGTTTTCCTGGTTTGGATTTCCAGTGTAAAATCATTGTGTATTGTGTGTTTGATGTGTCATTTAATTTCTTGATTAAATCTTTATTCCTCTCTTCAGCTAGTTTTAGCATGGAAGTGTTCTTCATTTCCTAACTTTTGGTATCAGAACTTGTCTTAACAACCTTGGATCCGAGATAAACCCTAGGTTTAGTAAGAGTCGTAAGTCTGAAATATTTAAAATATTGTGTTAAAGAATGGCAAGCAGCTCAAGACTAGAGATATAAAAATTCAATGGCCATAATTTTTAGCTTTGGAAGATTAAAATTGAATATCTGGTTGTAGACCAAGAACAATGGACAATAGTTTGTCCAGATAACATGTCGACAGGTATGTTGACGAAGTAATGGGAGAAACTTGAGAGAATAGTAAGGAGTATGATTTGACTTTGTCTTGCAGATTTAGTGTTGTTGAATGTCTCAGGTGAAGATTCATACAAGAAACTATGGGACAAGTTGGGGATCTTGTACCAATCGAAATCCATGGTAAATAAGATGTTTCTCAAAAAGAAATTGTGTCTTCTGAGAATGAGAAAGGGAAGTTCAGTGACTGAGCATTTAAATGCATTTAATACCATTATAAGCCAGTTATCTTATGTGGATATTAAAATCATTGAGGAGGATAAATGTATTAGCATATTATGTTCTTTTCGAGACTCCTAGGATAGCTTAGTAATGGATATAGAGAGTAATACAACCACATTAGCACTAGAAGATGTGGTTGCTTCTCTACTATTAGAATAAATGATATGGAATAACATGGAAGGATCGACCAAATACGATTTAGTGGTGAGAGGTCGACCAATTGACATAGATAAAGGAAACATATCCGATAGAAAGTATAAGTGGAAGGGTAGATCTAAATCCCATATTCAATCAATGCGAAGATGTCAGAATTGTGGTAAAGATGGGAATTATAGAAAGGAATGAAAGTCGAAGGCAATGGAAGTCAATACAATATCTGATGAGAAGTAGTCGACTAAGAAAAATATGAATCCAAATAAGGGAGGCGATGTGTGTCTGGCATTGACCAGTACACATTTGTATCAAGATATTTGGTTGATTGAATAGAGAGAATCATATCATATGACACCACATAGAGAATGTTTATGCAAATATGAATAATATGAAGGAGGAGACATGTTCTTGGGGGACAACTCTGCAACCAAAATTGTCGGACGAGGAAGATTTTGACTAATACTGCAAGATGGGAGGAGTAGAACCCTTCTAGTTGTGCTACACATTCCGAGTTTGAAAAGAAACTTGATATATTCCAGTAAGATGAGTGATGCATGGGGCACACTCTATTTTAGAAGGATTCATGCAATATGGTCATAGGTGTGATGGTCTTAATTAAAGGAGTTCATATTGGAACCCTATACATGTTACTAGGCGTGTCGACTCGACTAGATGAAACAACATCGTTGTTCCTGAAGTCGACTCGACTTCAACTCGAATCGGGTTGATTCGATTCAAACTGACTCGACAAGTCATCATAAAGTCAAACCAACCATGCTATGGCATGAGAGGATGGGACACATTTGAGAGAAAGGACTTCGAGCTATCCATAAAAAAGGTATGGTTGAACACTTTCCTGCATGTAATTTAGAAGTCAACTTTTGTGAACATTGTATATATGGAAAACAAAGTCGGGTTAGGTTCCCATATAGTTCAACAAGGGAAAATGGGATTCTTGAGATGGCTCATAGTGATGTGTTTGTCCCTCTTTGAGTACCGTCACTTGGTGTATCCTTGTATTATGTCTCCTTCATAAATTATTTTTCTAGGAAGACATGGATATATTTCCTCAAGAAGAAATCATAGGTTTTAGAGAAATTTAAAGAGTTTAAATCTCTTGTAGAAAACCAAACAGATAAGAATATTGAGGTGTTGATAATTGGCAATGGTGGTGAATTATGTGGAAAATAATTTGATTAGTTCTATAAGAAGCGTGGCATAGGCTGCCAAAATATCACACCATATACCCCACAACAAATGTAGTTGTTGAGAGAATGAACAGAAAACTAATCGACAAGGCAAGGATCATGCTCAGTGGTGTTGGGATCACACAAGAATTATGGGTGGAGGAAGTAGGCACTGAAAAATATCTATTGAATATGTCTCATTCGTTGGTGATAGCAGACACAACTACACATGAGGTATGATCAGGTACGAAGCCTTCAGTTTCACATCTCAAAGTATTTGGTTGTGATGCATTTGTGCATGTTCACAAGGAAAAGAGGAGCAAGTTGGACAAGAAGGTATTCAAATGTATTTTCATTGGATACAAAAAAGGAATGAAAGGATATAATATCTAGGATCCTGCATCAAGGAAAATAGTGTGCAGTCGATATGTGGTCTTCAAAGAAGTTGGAAGTAAGTTTGATCCTAAATAAACTATTCAGACTTAGAATAATCTAGAGAAGGTGTAGTTTGAACTGAGGAATGAAGAAAATGATTAAGATGAGTGAACTGAATCAAAATAAGAGGTGGAACAACTGACCTCGGTTGTAATGAGGTCAGAAAGAGTAAGAAAACTAGTCAAAAGGTATATTCCACCTAACTTTTGTTCTTCATTTGTGTTAACTACCAACAATAATGAGCCCAAGTCGATCAGAGAGGTAGTCAACTCAGCAGAGGGAAAACTTTGGAAGGACACCATGGTCAAAGAGATGGAATCCTTTAACAAGAATGAGGCATGGCACTTAGTTAAGTTACCTAGTGGAAGAAAACATGTCGATAGAAAATGGGTATTCAAGAAGAAGATGAATGCAGCAGGTCAAGTCAAGAAATTCAAAGCTCCACTGGTAGCGAAAGGATATTCCCAAGTCGAAGGAGTCAACTTCGGTGAGATTTTTTCCCTTGTTGCAAAATTAACTTCCATTAGAGCACTAATGTCTCTGGCTACAACATTTGATCTGAAAATAGAACAGATGGATGTGAAGAAAGTGTTCTACATGGGGACTTGGAAGAGGAAATATGCATTAAATAGACTGAAGGATCTGTAGTAAAGGGAAAGAAATATTTCGTGTGAAAACTAAAAATATCCCTTTATGGTATAAAACAATCGGCAAGGATGTGGTACCAAAAGTTTGACACATACATCCTTAGTTTTGGATTTGTGAGAAGCAAATTTGATCACTGCATATATTCCAAAGAAGAAGGTGTGTATTTCATATATGTAGCTTTATATGTCGATGACATGTTGTTGATTGGAAATAGCATGGATACAATAAAGGAGGTGAAGAAGCAACTATCATCCAAGTTTGACATGAACGATCTTAGTGCAGCAAAATTCATTGTGGGAATGGATATTAAGAGAGATCAAGCATTTAGAAAGATTTGGTTCAACCAGAAAAAGTATATTGAAACAATTTTGAAACATTTCAACATGTAGAATTGCAAACCTGTGAAGGTTCCAATTCCTGTGGGAGCAAGGTTAATTGTTGAACAATTTCCAAAGACACAGGAGGAAATAGAGTACATGACATGTGGTCCCTATGCAAATGTTGTTGGTAGTATAATGTATGTGATGGTTTTCACTTGACCATAAATTTCCCATGTAGTGGGAGTATCGAGTAGATACATGTCAACACCTAGGAAGGAGCACTAGACAACTATTAAGAGAGTATTCATCTATTTTTGTGGCACAAAATATTATGCTATATGCTACCAAGGAAAACCTGGAGGTTACAGTGAATTAAATGTACATGTCTTTGTCGACACCGACTAGGCTGGAGATCTGGATCGATGGAGGTCGACCAATGGATATGTGTTCAAAATGTTTGGTGGAGAAACCAGCTGAATGAGTAACCGACAGGCGGTCATAGCATTTTCAACAACAAAAGTTGGATACACAACAACCACTCATGGAAGAAAAGAAGCAGTATGGTTGCAAAGGTTGTGTTCATGAATCAGGCTATCATTCTAAGACTAATCACATTGATGTACTATAGAATTTGGTGAGAGACATGGTGGAAAGAAACAAGGTGCTACTGGAGAAGGTAGACATGTTGGAAAACATAGCAGACTCTTTGACCAAGTATGTGACTATTGTGAATTTCTCTTGGTGCAGAGAGGCAGTGGGCATTGTTTCCCTGGGTCTATGAACAAAATTTCAGAGGTATCCCGGTTTTAGAAAAGAAGACAACAAGTGGGATAATGTTGGGTTGTTATATTATTTGCAATGAAAGTCTAGTCGAGGTGGATCGACTGACAGTCGAAGTCGAGGTGGATCAACAATAAGTCGAAGGTCGAGGTGGATCGATAACAATTCAAAGGTCGAGGTGAGTTGATCAAGTAAAATTGAAGTCAAAGGTTGAGGTGGTTTGACATGGTAAAGACATCGAAATAAAGTTGAAGAGGTCAACTGACAAGAGGTCAACAATGGGTGTGTGGAAACCATATAGAGATTGAATAAAGGTCGACTGGTAGACGATTGGTTATTTGACTTGGTAGTCAACTGTAAAATAATCATGAGATTCACGAGATTTGTAGCCAATGATCTACATAGATCTGTAATTGTTTTTGGGCACCTTTTTTTTCAGTTTTTTCCTATTGTAAATCCTATAAAGAGGGCATGTTGTAATGTTGTAAAAGTTTATTAATGATCAATATTTAGGATATTTGTAGAGTTTGTTGGTCGTGTAGATGTAATTTGAATTGGCTACAGGGTTATTCTTGTGTAATAAAGAGGGTGTGATGACGATTGTTTCTTATGTGTGTACCAAGGTTAGACATGTAACCTTTTATTCTGAATGAGTAAGACAATAAGAGAGAATAATTCTCAAGGAATGATGGTTTTCCCGGTTTTGTTTTCCAGGATAAAATCTATGTGTACTGTGTGTTTGTTGTGTCATTTAATTTATTGATTAAATATTTCTTCCTCTCTTTTTATAGCTTTAGCATGGAAGTGTTATTCATTTCCTAACATAAATTACACGTTTATTAGTCGTAGTGACAATGAGTCTACACTTATATTTCAGGGTGGAAAGACAGGGCAAGGAAAGGGGGTTGTAGCCTCCTTCTGGTTGGTGTTGGAGAACTCACGGATTTGGAGCTTCCTTCAGGTTGGTGCATGTAAATCAAGGGGTCGTAGACTCCTTATGGTTGGTGTCAGAGAACTTAGGGAGTTGGTGCTTCCTTCATGTTGGTGCTTTTAAATCAGGGGGTTGGTGCCTCCTTCCAGTTAGTTATGGATAATTTGGAAGTTGGTGCTTCCTATGAATGTAATATTCGATATACAAGAAATAATTTTATGGTTTCCTCCCATTTGGTTTTCCACATAAATTATGGTGTACTATGTATATGTGGTTATTTGTTATTCTTTGTTGATTGATACTGCTCATGATATATTGATGGTATATTTGTGATAAATTTAATTATTACATGTTTTGATTAAAAGTGGTAAAATATTGCATAATATTGATTCACCCCCCCCTTTTGAGTATTCCAATAATTGGTATTAGAGAAGGTCCTTTAGAAAATAATTTAATCACTAGAAGGATGATCATGGAGTAAGCTAATATTGGGGTACTACAATTTAATGGACAGAACTATGCTTTCTTGAGAAGATGAATGAAAACATATGTACAAGAATGGGGATTTGATGTTTGGAAATCAGTAGTAGATGTATACACAACATCTTCCACTCCTCCAACAAATAGAGATGGAAATATGCACAGTGAAAACAATTCAAGGGATAAAAATGCTATTTCGAATGGTCTTGATGAATCAGTATTTAACAATTTTATGCACTGTGATTTTGCAAAGGATATTTGGGAAAAACTTCAAATTATCTATGAAGGAGATGCGAAAGTAAAAGGGGCCAAGATTCAAACCTACAGAAGTAAGTTTGAGAAATTGAAGATGAAGGAAGACGAAGATATTGCAACCTACTTCCTACAAGTTTATCCACTACTGTATATTGAAAAATTTGCGATGACCACTTGCGACAAAAGTACTCTTTCGTCGCAACATTCAAGAGAAAAAGTTCATCTTTTCTAAATCTACCCCGTATTCGTCGCAATCTCAATGCCTACAATTTGACTAAATTATTATCGTCAATGTTCGTCTCAAGAGAGACACCTATAAATTGTTCGTCTCTCTTGCGACGAATGTTGACCATAATAATTTAGTCAAAATTTACCGTTGAAAATGACCTAAAATAAATAGGTGGAAAAAGAAAATATTTTTAGGTCACTATCGTTGCAATTGCGACAATAGTGACCTAAAATTGGCCTATAAATATTTGACGATTTAAATATGTTGCAACAATCTTGCTATAACAACGATGGTTCCGAAAGGGTATTTTTGTGCGGAAAGATGTCGCAGAATGTTGTTAGAGGTGGGGAAAAAAGTAAAGCGGGTGAAAAGGGTTAGGGTATATGTTATTTCCCTTGTAAAAAATGTTGCCTCAGACATCCCGTAAGAATTTTAATAGCAACAACTGCAAAACATTGTAGGACATATGGTCACATTGATGGAAGATCGAATGAATATCGTTCCATGGTAATTAGCTATATATTCAGTATATTTTTTTATTTTTTCAACTTTATATAAAATTATATATATGTATATATATTGTTTGAATTTTTGTTATAGTATACACTAATTTTGCATGATTGTTTGTAATTATAAAGTTAGAGTTTCCCTCTAACTTTCCACAAAATATTGCACCAAGTATTAGTAGAAATGATGTTGTACAAGCTGAGGAACATCATCATGACCAAGCAAATGAGGATCTCATGGAAGAAGATGATGGGACAAATCAAGTTAATGATCCCATGGAAGAAGATGATGGGACAAATCAAATTAATGATCCCATGGAAGAAGATGATGGGACAAATCAAATGATCCAAGATTTGTTTTCGCAGCCGGATGAGGATGGGGAAAATGCTAGTATTTATGATGAATCTCTATTAGAAAAGGCAAATAAACGACTTTATGAAGGATCAAGATAAAATCTTCTCTCCGCTACATTTTTGCTGGTGAACTTAAAGGGTATGAATAATTTGTCAAACACTTGTATGACATAGATACTAAGGTATGTAATATGTTTCATCTCATACTATACATAAATGTTGATTTTTTTATTATTTGTTTTTAGTGTTAATTAATGTGTAAAATAATAATGCATTTTTTACGATTAATATTCTCACATTAACTAGTTGTTTGTTATGTTGTAGATTGTTAGGTGAATTTTTGTTACCATCACCAAATATTTTACCTCGCACATATCGAGGTTTGCATGCCATTATGAAAGACATTGGAATGGATTATCAAACTATAGATGCATGTCCTAATGACCATATTATATATTATGGACAACATGCTTCGAAAACCGAATGTCTGCAATGT
>ML803525.1:313671-338357 GCA_009831015.1 Picea engelmannii
GATTGTAGTCTGTAATAAAAAGAAAATTGTACATACATCTTGTGTTCTTTGTGTTCATTGTGGTGATGACTTGTTGATGATATATTGTTGATATATGTTGCTGATATGTGCTCACATATAACTGGTTATAAATGACAACAATGAGTAATGAATAAATGTTTAATGCTAATTGATGAGTTTTTGTGCAAGAGGGAAGTTTTGGGATAAAGAGCCCCACACTCATTCACCCCCCCTCTAAGTGTGGTAGGTGTGTCCAACAATTATAACCCATAATATAATACATAAACACTACAACTCCTAATCCCTAAAACTTATAACGCCTATAAAAATTATACTTAACTTGCACCTCAAGAAATTAATGATATAAAGCATGGTAAGGGAATGACACTTCTAACCAACAAAACAAAGCCCCAAAAACTTCATAACACATCGTACCAAAGGAACAAAGTTCATATTATAAAAATATCACAATTGGTTTTCACGAAAGCTATAAGTTGTTTAATTCTGATCAATGGAGGATACCAAAAATATTAGGTCACAATCAACAATGTCCCATTTGCAAGCTAATCCCTTTAGTCCACCAATATCAATGGTATGAGTTTAGTCATCACAATTTTGGTTACAAGTCCCATCCCATCCATCATAATAGATTTGTGTTTTTTTTTTTTATGGAACCTGTTATCTCCTAAAATAACACAGTTAGTTTCGTTCATTTAGGTGATAGGAACTAATTGAAAAATACTTTTCTAAAATTTTTAAGGTTCATTTTTTAGAGCCTTATGTTTGTAATAAAGTTTGAAAAACATTTATTTTGGTTTTTATTTCAAAAAGGTCAAATCACAAGTTTTGGTGGTTAAGTGCTTCTCCAAAAGCGCTTCTAAGCCACCGAAAGCCTTAGCTTTCGACAACTTAAACGAGAAATTTGGGGCTATTTTAGTCACCGAAATTGCAGGAGCTTGGAATGAGCCAGCAAGTCCTTTCACATGCCTGAACCATCGGGATTGAGGTTTTATAATTGCAATTGGCCACCGAAAAGACAGGAGGAAAACCGTTTAGAGACTTGAATCTCATTTTTGCATGATATATCGAATATTTTCAAGTTGTTGTTTCATCAAATCACATCTTTGTGTACTTCCCATCAATTAGTTAACAATCATGATTGTTTCAAATCTTAAGCCTCTCTTTCGCATCCCTTGTAATTAGCGCCACTCCTTAATTCATACCCCATACTTCTCGTCCCTGTCGCAGCCGAGCCAAACCCTCCTAATTCTATGCTGTGTAGTTTTTCTCCAAGCCAGATTTTCCAATTACAAGTGTACAGGAACATTTCAACAAATGAAGAAAGGAGGGCCAGCTCTGAGGAAGGAGATTGATGATATTAGTTACCTGGAATCGCACCCGAAGGTATGTCAACTTTTTAGGGACGCATGTTGCTACAATTTTTGTAAAAAATTGCAGAGCTCTCACCAGCAGGTGGCATAAGCTTTTTCTCTGACTTTCTATGGAAGAAAAGTAGTCATCGGTCAAGATGAATTATGGGTGGATGAAGCCCTCATAGCTGAGGTGACAGAGCTTCCCACGATAGGAGAAAACTGGTTAAAAACCATTGTCACAAAGGATATTGAATTTAGGTCCTACTTGAAACCAGAGCACAAGTGTTTGGTATGGAAGAAAGACATTCCTATGTTTTTTCTTGAAGAGAAATAGCAACATTTATTAAAATCCATTCGTGTTTATATAACTTCTGAAGGTAGATACAATAGGGTGATGATCTACCATCTTAAACTCATGAACCATTTCACTGGTAGAAGCCCACTCAATCTGCCCTATTACCTCCATAGAAGCTTGACTAAGATGGCTCATCAAGTCAAGGCAAAGACAAGCAAAGTTGCAGGATAATTATCTCATCATGGTTTGATTAAGATTTTAGTTTGTGAGCTGTTGCAGAGAAGGAACAAAGAATGGAATTACTTCTTGTTTTGGAATGAATTTCAAACTGATGTACAACTAGAAAATAATAAGAGTCCTTCTTCAAGGAAGTATTCTACTCCCAGAAGTGGAAAGAGGAAGAGGAGAGCCATCTCTCCAGTTGTAGTTGATCAGCCCTCTCTGTCCTCTAAGTCTAGAAGGACTAAGAAAAAAATGAAGTTTAGAAAGGAGGTAGAGATGGCAGTAGATCCCCCAGTAAACAAGAGGGTTCTTAATCTCCCCTATACAGACTCAGAGGAGGAAGAGCACCAGTTTGAAATAGGGCATGAAGAGCACCAGTTTGAAATAGGGCATGAAGAGCACCAGGTTGAAACAGGGCATGAAGATCTAGCTACCACACGGCATGAAGATATAGCTACCACAGGGCATGAAGATACAGTGTATGTAAATCCATTCACAACGAGGTATGGAGATCTTCCATTAGCTACACCCAAAGAGGATAATGAAATGCAAGTTGTAGAGGCATCATCTAGCAAGTCAAAGAAAATAAGATCAAAGAATATTAAAAAACTCAGAGAGAAGATAGAGCAACAGGAAGTGCTAGAGAAGGCAATTAAAACCAGATATGAAATTCTATCAAAGAATTTTGCAGAGACCAGTGCAACCTTAGAAAGATTGGCACATGAAAGTATAAAAGAAAAGAAAAAGAAGAAGAAGATTGTAAAAGACTACAACAGTCTGTGGAGAGTATCTATGCATTTGAAGAAAAAGGTCAGGTCATTAAAGTTGCAAGCTAGGTCCTCAAGACCTCAACCTCAAACACCTGCTAATATTTAAACCTTAGCAGATGCATCCATCCATCTGAATGATTCAGAGGTAGCCAATAATCCTATAACCATTCCAGAAATTGATCAAGATGCAAAGGCTTTCGTCCATCAGCCATAAGGTGTTTAAAGCTAAGACAAAAGGTATTATGCAATTTTGTTAATTTTCACTAAGACAAAACTTTCGGTGGCTTAGGCAAACATTTCAATTGTTCATTAGCCACTGAAAGCTGAGCATCCGGTAGCTAACCGGCCTAGATTTTGTCTATTCTAACCACCGAAAGCACTGACAGGGCATAAAGGTAGTGTTTTTGCACAGATCCAAGATTTTCTTATCCAAATGCCTCAAGAATAGTTCCAATCGATAGATAATAATTAAAGACATCCTTATCAAGAGTCTGTTTCGATTTTGGAGATGCACAACAAGGCGGAAAGGCCAAATTGGTTAGCTATTTTTTGGGAAAAAAATAGTTTTGTTGCCAATAGGTGGCATTTTTTACTTCTATCATATCTTATGAAGATCCATCAGCCTTGGAAGGCTTACTACATCTGTTGAAGAGTTTGAAGGACATGAAAATTACCTAATATCATGAATTAACCTATTTTATAGGATCTCTGCCTATTTTCTTGGGTCAATTATTGACTTTCTATTTTTGGTAAATTCGATCCACTATCCTAAGATCTGGATACTATTTGTAAAGGCTATAAAGCCAAAAACATTTGAGGAACCAAGGGTTTGATTTTGGGTTCTAAACCATACTTCTATTGCGATACAGACATTTTCTTAAATATATTTAGCTTGCAAGTTTCCTTCATTGTTATTGTCAGACTTCCTTTTCATCTATGTTCTATGCTTATGAGTTGAATGTTATTCTTTGTCTCTGTTTAATATTCTATGGTGACTGCCATCTTACCTTTGATTATTAAGCAAGGATCATAAGAATTCACTGCTAGTTTATTGACCCATCATATATATTGTTTTATGTATGTTCTAGTCGATAGATTATTTTCTTTATCCATTTGATTCACAACCTATCTGATAATTACTCTTGAAGGCCTTTTATTGTTTGATTATACCTAGACTATCTTGAGGATACAATCCAGTGAGCTAGATATTCATCTTGATCCAAAAATTACCCCTTATTGAGAAACCATTGCAAAAGTAATTAAGTTACCAGGCATCTCTAAGATACAACCTAAGAGAGTTTCCTGGAGTGATAACAGAACCTAAACTTGGACAATCATTACAAGATTTCAAAGGAAATATTACCAAACAAATAACTAAGAAAAATTTCTATTTTTAAACAAAATAAAAATCATTTCAACATCTAAAATAATATATTATTACGTTTATTATAACATTAAAAGAGAGATTGTCATATTAATTACTACTTTAACATATATATAACAAGCAACTTTGATAGCATCCCAAATGAGACAACATATTAAAACACTAGTATGAGCATTTTGGCATCATAAGTAGAGACCCAAAACATGCCTAACATGCCTCATTTTCCATCAAGATCTCCTTTTGGTCACATGGCTCTCCATAATAACTTAAAATAACTAAACAAATAAAATCTTTGATTAAAGTTTTTAACAAATATTAGTTTTTTAAATGACAATTATTATTTTATGTTAATAACCTAGATTACATAACCCAATAACCTTTAACAACTCTTAACCTACTAACCCACAACCTCTAAACCCACTAATACCTAATGGCCCTTAACCCACTAACTCTTGATCTACTAACCTACTTGAACTCCAAAACCATTAAGCCTACCCTACTAACCTTTAATTTCCTAATGCACTAATCCCTAACCCACTAACCCATTAAGAACTAATGCATTAAACCCTAACGCACTAACCCCTAACCCACTAAGTACCCATTATGAACTAATGAGCTAAACCCTAATGCACTCATTTACTAACCCCTAACCTTTAAGACACTTACTAATAACTCATTGACACTTACATTCCTACATATTAACACTCTAATACCTAACCTGAATGGTTGGGAGGTAGGTCTCTCACTCTCCTCACCCAGGTTCAAATCCACAATGATATGTTTGCTTGTTGTGATAAGGCTAGAAGGGTAGACGCCCCTAGGAGTGAGACCCCCCTTGCGCGTGTGTCTTCTAATTTCTTGACTCTTGTTATGTCATAAGTTTATTGCTAAGCATTGGATTGCAAGTTGTTGGCACTAATCTAGGGGTTATAGTGGAAGCTAGCTAGATTTGAACTTGTGTCTCACCTAGGTAATCTAGGGAAATTACAAATTCCTCTAGTTCTAAAAAAAACACTCTAATGTCTAACCCACTAACCATTAAACTAATACCCATAACCACTAACTCCTAATCCCTAACACACTAAAATGTGACCCTTTGAATTCTAATCCCCAACACATTATCCACTAACCCATAACCCACTAATCCTTGATCCCCTAATGCAGTAACCCCCTAATACCTAACTCAATAACCCTAAAGATACTAACCCACTAACACATAACCCTAACCCATTAACCATGGATGGAAATTATCCCACTAACCACTAACTGGATGACAACTAAGACACTAAATCCTAACCCACTAAGAACTAACACAATAAATTTTTCCTTACTAACCTAATAAATGATTAATTGAGATTTAACCAATATCCCTAACACACCAACCAATTAAATTTATATCCCCTAATGATCCCTAAACCACCAAGAGAGAAATCCATAACCCCTAAAACCCAACCACTAATGGTCAATTGTCCATTAACCCCCAATGAGAACTAATTGACTAACATCTAACCTACTAACTCCTAATGACAATTAATTGACTAACATCTAACCTAGTAATCGCTAACCCTATAAACCAGTAACCCCTAATGTTGAACACACAAACCCATTATATAGGCTAAAAATACTAACCCACTAACTCGCAACCCCCTAACACACTAATTCTTGACAACTAACCCACTAACTCCTACTAGACTCCAAATCACTAACCCATTAACCCATAACCTCTAAAACTCCAACTCCTAACCCATTAAACCATTACCTACTGAACCCTAAACCATTATCCCCCTTACCACTAACCCCATAACACACTAACCCTTAACCCATAGCTCCTAACACACTAACCAATAGCCCACTAACCTCTAACCCTCTAACCCCTATACCACTAACAAACTCACGCAGTGACTTATGAACTACTAACACACTCACTTAGTGACATCTGAACCACTAACCCATTCATCCACTAACACTTAACCCATACTAACCATTAACCCTTTAACTTGTAACCTATTAAGCCATACCCTAATAACCCTTAATCCTTTGACATGTTAATACACTAACCACTAACCCACTAATCCTTTACCCCTTAACTTGTAACCTTGAATCCACTGACACCTAACCCTCTAACCCACTAACCAATAACCCACCAATCCCTAACCCACTAGCCCCTAACCCTTCACACATTAACCCCTAACACACTATCATCTTACCCGTCAACTCACTAACCCACTACACCCTAATACACTAACTCATTAATTTGTTCACCCACTAACCATGAATTCACTCACCACTAACCCACATATATATTATATATGTTAAATATAATTAAATATAAATTAATTTTATAAAATATATTAATTAAAAAAATTAAAAAATACATTATTCAAACAAACAAAAGACATGACTCGCGCCCGCGCATCTCACACTCATGAAATTAGAGCACAATCGACACACTCGTGTGGCATAGAAGGAGGCCAAGAGGAGGGAAAGATCTAGAGCACACTCAACACTGCACTCGCACGACAAAGAAGATAATAGTTGGGCAAGAGAAGGAGGCCAAGAGGAGGCCAAGACATAGAGAAGGAGTTGGGCAAGAGAAAGTCGAGGGATAGTGAGAGATAAGGATGCCAAGATTCACATAAAAGCCTGAGTGACAGAGAAAGAGAAGGAGGCCGTCAAAAATGGTAGTTTCATGGGCTTTGTCCCCAAACTCACAAGACTCCAATCGAGTTAGGGTTAGGGTTAGCTCTTTTTTTCTCCATGAAGATCCCTGCTCTTTTTTTCTTTTTTTTCTCCATATTTCTTTGTAATGTCTACTAGTTTTTGTTTCTTCCTTCTTCCCAATGTAAAAATTGGGATGTGGGAATTTCTCCCCTACAATATGGAACAAGTTTCTATGAATAATTTGGGTGAACTTGGAATCTTCTTAAATTATAACTACCATACCTAGAATGGCTTAACATTTGGTTCATATCATCTATTATTTCATTCTAACCCCTCTTTAGATAGGAATATTTTAAATGGCCATTGGTTCTACAAAACTCCATATGAAAGGTATGTTTATGTAGTGCATCAACTATATGGGCTCCATTTGACCTGACACAATCTAAATGCCACCCGGGAGAACATCCTCAAGGTCTAACTCTATGAATTGTTTTCCCATAACAAGTGATGATATTTCCATGCATTTTATTCTACCATCCATTGTAATATATTCCATTGACCTATTACTTATGTCATAGAAACTTGTTAATCATATAATTCCATGATGAGATAAGGTAGTTTAGCCAAAATAATGGTCAAATTTTCTTTAACTCTTAAAGTGTCAAATTTAGGCATCACCATAAACCTCTCCCAATATAATCCCTATACAATATTGTCTTGAATAAAAAGGTAAAAAATACTCCTTCCATCATATAAAAATTTAATACATACCATTACTTACTCTTCCATAGTTTTTCCATTGAGTAAATCAAGGTTTCTTTCCCCATTTTATTGGTTACAAAAATTTCTTATCAACATTGTTTTTGCATACACTAGTGGGGTGTTTTCATTTATACCTACTTAGTATATTTCCACATCCATCCTCTCATTCCTTAACTTTACTATACTATTCCTATTGTTTATCTTACTTTCCCTAATTTTATCAACTAAAGAGATGACCTTCCTCTATTTAGAGATCGTTTCTGTTGCGCTTTCATTATCATCTACTACATTTCCTAAATTTTGGGAATGGGATGCATCCCGCAATACCCCTACATACTCATTCAATAAATAAATAACATATTGTTTGCACCCTTTTCGTCGACTTGGTGAGAAAATCAAGGGTTCTTACATGCCCAGTTGGGTCTTGATGAGCATGACAGCTGTAGAGGAAAGAGTTAGGAAAAGAACAACAAAACTATAAGCAAGAATTAAACTAATACAAACTAAAATCATGAGCATATGGATAAAGAAATAACAAACACAAAAAGACCAATATCACCAATGTTTTTAGGCTGATCAATTGATGAAATCAAAGCACAATGAAGAAAGGGGACTAAGGGTCCCTTCTTCCTCCAAAGGAAGGCTCTTGAGCCCTCAGAAACTTGCTCTCCTTACAATAAGAAAATGAAAATGATGGTGAAAGAACTCCCAAGCACATCCACTCAATGGAGAGGTGGATATCTCAATGAAATGGTGCCAATGTGTTATTGTCAAGGAGTGAGTCCTTAAAACAATCTAGGCAGCATAACATTACATGAAATTCCTTGAGAAAATGATGTCTCTTCATGGATTTTTATAGCATAGCATTGGGTGATTATGTAACTCCTTTGAAGTGTGAAAAGGGGCTCTTTAGGGCTTCATTAGGTATTTGACCAGCCTACCATGCGGATTCATCTCATATTTGAGGGTCAAATCGGCTTGGGAGCTGATCCATAAGTGGTTGGGAGGCCGACCAATTCAATAAATGCGTCGTTTAGCAGGTGCGCGGGTTTTTGCACCAATAGCCGCGCATCGTGTGCATATGCGCGCATGGTACGTTTATGTTCCGCGCATGTGCATGCGCACCAAACTTCTGTAAAGCGCCCTTCAATTTTTGGTTACTTTGTATAGTTTTTGACCTTTTTGCAATGCTGTGAAATAAATTCAATGCCATGAATGACTTTATTACTGTTTGACGATGCTGAGTTCTTGTCGCCATGTGCAGACGAAATTTCAGTGATAACAGATTCCCCCTGATGGATGAGGTTAGGAGCAGACGTATAGCCGAAATACATCAATGTTTCTTCTACTGAAAATGTTGTTGTAAGAGAGAGCAATAGTGGGACCGTTCAGAGCGATCCGTTGGAGAAAAAAGGAACCGGTAAGACCCGACCTTCTGAGAGTTGTGCAAAAAAGTAGAAAACTATGTACAAACGAGGCAGGCATGCCCCATGCTCGTGTTAAGTAACTCTAAAAAAGATGACTGAAGTGGTGGTGTAGACAACTGCAGTGCCCTCGGGGGCAGTGATGATAAAGGCAGAAGACAATTCTGCAAAGGAACATACTCTGAACAATAGGCAATGATCACGGTAATAAGTAGTGGCGATGATGTGGGCATTGATGGCCCTACCCAGTTCAGAGGTCTTCGGAAAATGTTAGAAATAACTGCAATAGTCACAAAGTAAGACCCACCATAACATGAGAAAGTGTTGGCGTCGAATGTTATGGGGGCCAACGACAGCAGGGAGCAATGGTGTTTCACCCTGTGCCGTCCGAGGTCTCTCATTGAATGGAGAATGAGAATCAAGATACTGTCGCCCTTCTAGAAAATGGTGCTGATGTCGACAAAAGGGGGACGCGACTCCCAAAAGTAAAGGGCTTTGTGGAATCTACTAAGGTGAGGAAGTGGCAAAGGTACATGGACGAATTCAAGAAGTGGGAAGACTCAAGACTTCCCTTGGTTGGAGGATGTATGAGATGAAAAGTGGTCACAACCGTATAACAAGGTCGAGTGTCAGGGGGACGACAAGACCGACGATAAGTTGTGCTAGAGGCGGGACAAGGTGAACAAATTCAGAAGGTAGAGGTAAGTGACCTGGGTAGTACTCTGAAGATATGGATGATGCCGGCAAGGGTAGATGAGAAGCAATGCTCCAACCAAGGGTGAAATGGGTTGCACGTGGCCAAAATGAAGCAAATCGCCAACGGTGACGACAAAAGAAAATGTAAATACTAGAAATACAGGATGTTTGTACAATAAATAATGAATAATTTTGGGGAGAAATGTACAAATACAGAAACAGGTGCCCCAGTGTGAAATGTGTGCCCCAGGGAGGGCAGAATTGTCTTGGAAAGCTGATGAAGGGTGGGGGCCCCATTGGTGAGTTTCTGTATGAAGTAGGTGAAATGAAGATAGGTTCACAGATGGGCAAACTGATTGTGGATGAAATGGAGGGTTCATGATCCTGCGGGGGTGCAGGTAAAAATAATAGAACCATAAAGAGATGATCTGGGATTCCATATGGGAATCTAGCAAAATGAGGAGAATAAGTATGTGGCTAATTCACGACATGATGAAAGACTATGGGGACTCCCATCCCTAAAGGGTAATGAAGAACAACATGAGTGTCAAAAAGTGTCAAAATGTGCTATGAATGGGACAACTCATGTGGGTGAGAATGCTACCGGGTGACAGTACCGTAGGTGCAAATGGAGGCATGGGTACTGCAGAGCTGGAAATGAGGATCCTAAAGGTCAATATCAGAGGGTGTGACTGGAAATGTAAATGCAATACAGCAGGAGAGACTACATGCCAGTGTTGAATATATACCTGAAGGGATGATGTTGATGATCGATGAGCAAGTACCTGCGCACATAACAACCAAATACCCAAAGTGAACAATATCTGAAGAGAATCAAAGATATGAGCATGTATTTGACAAATGTGACAATGCACGTGCACACCTGACCATGATATGAAAAAAAGGTGCCCCGGGGGCTCAGGATGAAAAGTGACCCAGGGACAGCTATGATGTAGGTGGCGGGATGCTGATCCCGTGGCTAAAGATGGTTTGAAAAATGGACACCTTGGGATCCCGGAATGGTGAGTGGAAGTTTGGCAAAAGGCTTATATATAGCAATAGTGACTGGATGAGCAGTTTTCAGAGGAGATTTGGAGATTAGGGGAGGACGAGGCATTCGATCGACATTCTGTGAGTATTAGGTTAGTGGTCTGATCATCCTGCATAGAAATAGGGTTTCAATTTTTGGGCAGGGTTTGTACGGGGGGCCGTACAGGGGTAGTTAGGGGTTTTTGAGGGGGTGGGAGGCCCACATGCGCAAGTGATTCGGTGAAAGGCGTGCATACATGCGCGCTTGTAAACCGAACATACGCGCATGTGTGCGCGGTAGGTGGAATTTAAGGTGCGCCCGAGGGCACGCCTGTGAGTTGAACAGGTGCGCATCAGTGCGCGCCTGTGGGTTGTACAGGCGCGCACCTGTGCGCAGCTGTATGGTGAACAGGTGGGCTCAGGGACGCGCCTGTGCAGTGAATAGGCATGCATATATGCGTGCCTTTATAGTGAATAGGCACGCATATATGCACGCCTGTATAGTGAACAGGCGCGCATGTGTGCGCGCCTGTGGGCGAGAAAAATCGCGCCTATGTGGCAAGGTTGTAAGGGTAAAAATGAGTCTTTGTGATGTTGTTGATGGGTATCTGAGCTGATATAGGACTCTGTGTTGTGTGTAGGTGGCCAGCAGTGACGATGGTTGTGCAGTGGCGAGAGAGAGACTGGGCCCAGTTGCGAGATGTTGTGGCCAATGCGGGGCCTGAGGTGCGAGCGACTTTAGCAACCTGTGGGTTGTTAAAGTTTTTTGAGTGCCCGTTGATACGGGCACAGGAGTATTTACTACAGTTCCTACTCTGGATGTGGAGTCCGGAGCTGCACTGCTTCCTCGTGCGAGGAGAGCAGATCCCCTTCACTGCGGTGGAGGATGTATATTTCCTGACTGGGCTCCCCTTTCAGAGAACGCCCCTCCCGACAAAGCCTGTGCTGCCGAGGGAGACAGCTCTTGTTGGAGAAGAATATGAGTTTCGTTAGAGCCCCCTGTTGGAGAAGCAGAGGGAGAAATGTTAGGCGAGGGTGAGGGTTCACTCACCATGAACCATATGTTGAAGTACTGAGGGGTACCCGTGGTGGTTGGGTGGAGATTTTCCGTAGGGGAATGAGCAGGAAAGTTGGGTGGGTTACGGGGCAAATCCTCAGATACGTCCTCTAAGAACCAAGGAGGTGTTGGGAGTGCTTCAGGTTCGGGAGAAATGACATGAAGATCTGCTAGTGATGAGGTAAGGTCATTGGTCGTCTCTGTGGCTTGGTGAAGTAGGGTCAATTGACGTTGCCTGTATGCAAGGATCATAGGACATTGGTATGTAAAATGAGCCAATGAATCACAGAGAGAGCAAGGGCATCTCATACGTTCATTGACTGAAGTGGTGACATAACGGATGTCAGTGATATTTGTTGGAGAGGATGTAGCAGGGTGCGGGTTGTTCTGGAATTTTTGGCGTACAACAGCTAATGTTTGCCAGAAGCATGGCAGTGTCAGGCAATGATGGGTATAATGGTCATATTCTGAACAGATAGCACAAGAAAATTTGGTCCTCAACCCTTTACTACTGAAAGGTAGGGTGGTAGTAGTGGGACTAACAGTGGTGACGGTTGTTGTGGGAGTTTGATTGAGGGGAATCAAATTCCGTAATTCTGGTAGTGATGGGCAATTATTGGTTTGGTGACCCTCTTTCTCACATAGTGCACAAGGTGGTGGGATGCGTGGGGGAAGTGGAGCTGTGGGCTCCTTCTTCTTTCTCCTGCCCCCAGCTGTAACAGGGGGGTTAGGGAGTATGGGGGTCATGGGGGTAAGGATGGGAATCGTCATGGGGAGGCCTTCCTATGGAGGAAGGGATGGGCAAGGGACCATCTCAGGTGGATGTAAATACCACACTGGGATTGCTAACACCATATTAGGTAGTGTGAGTCTTGCGGCTACCTGGAAAGCTTCGATACCGGGTGGAGGGTAAAAGAAGGGAATTTGAGTGAGGGGTTGGGGAAATGTCTCCCAAATGGGACTATGCCCCTGAGGGGATGTGGATTCGTGGACTGTTTGGTCCGACGAGTGCGCAGGAGGCTCCGGGTGGAGTGGTTCTGTGACTACTGAGACGTTAGGAATGACGGAAGCCTCCTGAGGAGGAAGAGCATCCTCCATGTGAGTTCTGTTAGATGATATGACACATACTTGATTAGGGGGAAAGAGTGGTGGTGCTCCATGGTATGTCCCTAATAAGGATGGATCTTTGAAAATCCCAGGACCCATCTCTACAAGTGGGTATGTGTCGTGGTTGGTGTGGATGAGAGGAAGAATGTTATCAAGGTTGGCAGATGGATTAGGCTCATAATGTGAGACTTGGTCGATGGTGAAAATCTTCCCATTATGGGGGAACATGATTGTCCGAAAGACGGATGATGCCACTGCCTTCATGGCATACATGTAGCTACGTCCGAACAAGATATTGTAATCGAGCGAAGCATCGATAACTTCGATGTCAATGAGAATAGTTTTTCCCCCGAGTTCCACGGGGACATTTTGGAAGAGCCCTTCAGGAGATGATGGTCGTCCGTCATAAGCTCATAATGTGATGGCAGAGGGTATGAGTTCTGGGGAACCAAGTTTCTGCCATACTATTTTGGACATGATGCATGTAGATGCCCCTTCATCGATGATACACTGATGAATGGTGATGTTCCGTATTTTTACTGGTATTTGAATAGCAACCAAGGCGAGAAGACGAGGTTCACAGCTATCAAGATCAAAGGTGATGAGTCGAGTATCTGCAGGGTCGATTTCCCCCAAGGCGGAAAGTAGTGATTTCTGCTGTGTAGGGAAAGTCTGGAGGACTTCCAAAACTGACATGGCAATCGGGGATTGTGCTAAGTCATCTACCAAACTATAATTATGAGCTGCCCTAGCCTGTGGGTTGTGAACATTCCTGTGCAAGGGGATGCGAGGGATGCATAATGGTGGTTTGGAGGAAGGGAGAGGGATCACCAACGGAGGTCCCATCGGTGTAGGGTTTTTCTCTGGAGAGATAGGAGTAGAATCAGCTGGTGTCTGATATTGACGATTCCGTGTTTGCAGAAGAATTTCTACCTCACTGGTGAGGAGAATTGTACGCTCTACTGGGTTGTTGGGGTTGTGGTATTGACCCACCTGAGGTGGGGGATGTTGTGTGTCCTATTGGGTGTTTATCACCCCTTGATGTGGGATAGGATTTTGCAGCATGGCGGGAGGGGGTTGTTGCGCGTATTGTTGTGGTGCCTGCTAAGGGGCAGTTTGTGCAGGAGAAGGGGGGAGGCTCCCAGAGTCTTTCAATCATTTGAAATCAATGATCTGGGGGAAATGGTGAGTATAATGACCGAATTCACCACAAAGGGCACAAGGGAAGATGGTTTTAACATTATTTCTCCCTTGGCGTTTGTTGTTATTTCCCCCTTGGGGGTTTTGGTTCCCTTGGTTCTGGTTTCCCCCAGTGGGTTGATGCTGTGGGGGTTGATTCCCGCCTTGACGAGGGTTGTTATTATTCCTGTTCTGTCCTTTCTTCTTGGCATTGTTCGAAGGGTGAGTTGGGTTGGTTGTGTTCAACTGTTCAAAATTTTAGTATTGTTGAGCAGCAGAGGGTTGAACAAAATTTACCCCTGCATGAGGATGTGGGGGAGCCATGGGTTGTGGGGGACCAGGAAATGAAAAATATGGATTTTGTGGAGGTACCAGTCCATAAGGTACATAGGAAGGCGTAGTGTTCTCACTAGTACTATAAGCTGACGTTGAGGGAGTACCACTTTGTGGGGGAATAGGTGGATGTGTGGGAGGTGTCGGTGGTGGTCCACTGATGGGTGGAGGTATAGCAACAGGGTATGGCTGTTGATAAGGGGGTGTGGGGTAATAAGAAGTGCCCCCATAGGCCGACGGGTATTGAGGTGTTCCATACATCAGTGGTGGTTGGGGTTGTGGACCATGGTGTGTGGTGGCACCTATTAGTCCGTCTGCTGAGTGTGACATCCCAGGTTTGTCTTGTCCAAATGGCACAGGTTTTGGAAGATCAGGAAGTACCATGTATAAGTACCCGGACTGTGCGTATATGAGGTCATACTATTGGGATTTACTGATGGCTTCCTCTTCAGATTGAGGGAAGGTGGAAGCGACATCCTTTCCAAGGAGAGAGACAAGTGATCTGAGAAACCAGTCAAGGCATTGTTGCTTGGTGGTTTCTGCTTTACACAAACTACGTCGCCTACGCCACTCATGAGTGTGGTCAGCGATGTGGGTGGCTGAGGTCTGTTTGAAGTTAGATAGTAGTTCTAGACCATTGTCGTGGTGGATGGGTAATTGGAAGAAGGTCAAGAATTCTTTGGCCAAGGACTCAAAGGTCCCATGGGACCCTGATTTTTCTTCGACATACCATTTGGCTGATGGGACAGTAAGTGTGCATTGAAATAATCGCATTCTGATGGAATCATCCATGATGCTATTGGATGAACACCATAAATGAAAGGTCATGACATGGTTGGCGGGGTCATCCCCTGCCTTTCCTTCAAACTTTGGTATGTCTGAAGGAAGTTTATTTGGCATTGTAGGCCATGTGGCGTCATGCAATATAGGGTCATTGGTGAGTTTGGTAAGATCCGGTATGTTGAGGGAGGCTAAATATGGCATCTGTAGTGGGGTGGGAGGGTTAGCTCCAGCCATAGTGTGTTGTGCATCTGACCCTTGATGGGGACTAGGTGGGTTGGTGCTCCCTCCTTGAGAGGAAGTGGGTCCTCCGCTCCCGTGTAAAGGAGAGCGAGTGAATGGATGACCTTGGGAAGTGGACCCAAGTAATGTAGAACCAAGCAAAGATGATCCTAAAATAGTAGCACTCACAGGAGTGTGTGAAGGAGGTACTGATGAGCGGGTACGACCATATACTCCCCCTAATATAGGAGGGAGGTTGAGCAAGCCTCGTGAATGACGGGGGTTCTGTGGTTCCCCTATGATGTCAGACTAGTTGTGTGAATGTGTGCCAAAAGTGGTGAGAGAAATATAGAAGCAAGAGTTTTTGCTGTGACTGTTTACACAATATATATATCAAAGTCAAACTGTAATCAAATGTGCATCATACATAAAATGAGAAAGAAGCATATATATGGGTAAGAGAGTTTTGTCTGCATGGGGAAAACAAAAAGAAAGCAAATACTCATGTCCTAGAAGACGTAACGTCCTTCCTCTCAAAAAGCATTGGACCTTCCAATAGTACTCAATGGTGGGGTCTGAAGTCACCGGAAGAGAAACTAGTGAAGGATGAAATAATTGGTTATAATGAGGGGTAGAGGGGGCATATCCCGAAAGAGCTGGTGATATTTCCCAATAGCCACACAAAATCCAATCAAGGTGCAATTGCAGCCCACAATCGCCACCTGGGTAGATGTCCTAAAGTTGGTCACTAGGTACCTCGGTCAAAGTGCGGCATTTAGATTTTCGGCCTAAGAAATGGGTCATAGGCTGGATCTCGTCCAAGAGGTGGGTGCCTCAAGGGGGGACGCACAGAACAACCATACCTCGGCCTTCGACACTTCACGGGTATCTCCCTGCCTTATGGTGATTGGAACACTTGACTTGGAGGATTTGAAGTTCCCTATTTGTCAACCTCTATGTTTGAAAATGTGAGAACCAGATAACGGGGAGTTATTTGGATGCCTATCCCCAAAATCCTACCTAGACTAAAAATTTCTTTTGGCACCTCCTTTGGAGGAAAACTTAGTGAGTTTTTAGAAATTTTTTAGATGAAGTTGTTTTGTGAGGCTAGGGGTGAAAACTGAGCTCGTTTGATTAAAAGTGGGAGTGGATAGTCCTGTCAAGAAAAGATGGGGTTTTTTTCGGAATCCCTTTGGAGGAAACGTACTTAGACCTCCACATTTCGAGAAGAAGCTATTGTGAGTGAGAAGTGACTTTTGTGTGTGAGTGAAAGTGTGCCAAATTTTAGTTATTTAGATGTCACCTTGCTTCATGTGGACTTCGCTTGGTCCTTACAAGAGTTTGATTTACCTAATTAGCTAGATGTCATTGGTACAACCTTGCGGAATTCAAAAGCCCTAGGAAGCTAGCATGTGGACATGTGGGTCCATTACTATCCTTTAACTCCCTATGTGTGAGGTAATCTAGAAAAAGCATGAAACTATCCTAGATTGAACATGTGGGCATGTATGGGCCCGTTACAAACCTTTAAACTCTCCTAGTGTTTTGATCTAGGAAAGCGAAATTCTAAACACTATCCTATCTTTATGTCATGTGGGAATGTATGGGCCCGTTACAAATTTAAGATATGTTTGAAAAATGAAACTAAGAGGGGTCCCAAAAGGGCCTTTGTCCTCTCCTAAAGGTTTTGAAATTTTGTTAAGGGAGATGAGATTGTTTTTCACAATCTTTTTTTGATTCTCAAGATCACTTGAAGGCACGAGAGAAGAGCATACTCAAGGATTGTTACTTCAATTTCTAGTCCCAAATGTGAGTTAGATGTGATTAAATATGATTGTCCACTTATGTTTGTAAATAAAAAACTAGCCATCCATGTGGCAAAAAAGCAAAGAAGGGAAATTGATTTTTATCCTCCTAAGTGCCTATGTTTGGTTGACTAACCCCTTTATATTATGAGGGGACTAAGTGTAATGTGGCTTTACAACATTTTTGACAACATATTTAAGAAGGCAGATGGCCTTTCCCACATCCAAATCACTCACAATGAAAATTTTTAATCAAATGCGCGGCCTCTAGTGCAGACAGAGGCACACAGAGCACAGGCACAGAAGAAAAATTGATACATAAAGCGCATGCACGCAGAGAACAACCGTTTCGAAAGTGCATGTGTGCACGATGCACGTCTGTGGGGTGGAATACCCGTGCACCTGTGACAAATGGCCGAGAAAGAAAATCCGGATGGATTTCTCTCAATTCTCCTGTGACTTGACTGGTTAGCAGGTCAGCAGAGGCCAGTTTGTGCACCTGCAAGTTAAACAAACTAAAAGGAAATCAAAATAAACCCAAATGAGGGAGGAATTGATACCTTATCCCCAGTATGGTCGACAATCTGTTTGCACCCTTTTCGTCGACTTGGTGAGCAAATCAAGGGTGCTTACATGCCCAGTTGGGTCTTGCTGAGCATGAAAGATGTAGAGGAAAGAGTTAGGAAAAGAACAACAAAACTATAAGCAAGAATTAAACTAATACAAACTAAAATCATGAGCATATGGATAAAGAAATAAAAAACAAAAAAATACCAATATCACCAATGTTTTTAGGCTGATCAATTGATGAAATCAAAGCACAATGAAGAAAGGGGACTAAGGGTCCCTTCTTCCTCCAAAGGAAGGCTCTTGAGCCCTCAGAAACTTGCTCTCCTTACAATAATAAAATGAAAATGATGGTGAAAGAACTCCCAAGCACATCCACTCAATGGAGAGGTGGATAGCTCAATGAAATGGTGCCAATGTGTTATTGTCAAGGAGTGAGTCCTTAAAACAATCTAGGCAGCATAACATTACATGAAATTCCTTGAGAAAATGATGTTTCTTCATGGCTTTTTATAGCATAGCATTGGATGATTATGTAACTCCTTTGAATTGTGAAAAGGGGCTCTTTAGGGCTTCATTAGGTCTTTGACCAGCCTACCATGCAGATTCAGCTCAGATTTGAGGGTCAAATCGGCTTGGGAGTTGATCCATAAGTGGTTGGGAGGCCGACCAATTCAATAAATGCGTCGTTTAGCAGGTGCATGGGTTTTTGCGCCAACAACCGCGCATCGTGCGCGTATGTGCACATGGTACGTTTATGTTCCGCGCATGTGCACGCGCACCAAACTTCTGTAAAGCGCCCTTCAATTTTTGGTTACTTTGTATAGTTTTTGACCTTTTTGCAATGTTGTGAAATAAATTCATTGCCATGAACGACTTTATTACTGTTTGACGATGCTGAGTTCTTGTCGCCATGTGTGGACGAAATTTCAGTGATAACACATATCTTACCCCAAATAAACCAAGTGAATGAAGTATAAGAGGGATTGATTTACCATAGCATGTATACAGTGCTAGGAGATCCTTAATCACCTTTTAGGCACCACAATGTGGGATAGAAAATCCATATATCCATCAGTCATCCTTCCCATAAGAATATTAATTGTTTCCAACAACTTCCACATGTTTTACAAGCATAGATGCACACAAATTAGGATGCTTTCTGTTAGGGACCTAACCCCGCATGTAGGTAGAACAATATATTCGGATGTAATAAAGGTCAATGTTAATAAGGCCTTGCAATAAAGTAGAATAAGTTGAATGTAAGAAGACCTAATAGAAGCTTCTGCTTCTAGAAGGATCTTCCTCTAGATGGTTCTTTTGATAGACATAGTTAGTATAAATAGGAGTCACGGCTATAAGAACCCTATCTTGGATATTATTGTAATAGAGCTATGCTCGACTGGAGGTTGCCCCCTTGAAGAGGCCCGTGAACATTGCTCTTTGATTCAAAGTGTTCTTTCTGGTGTTATTTTGATATCATTTATGTGTTATCGTGGTCTTATATTGGTGTTATATTGTTATGCAGGCAAAAATCTGATGCAATATGCTTCTAGCAAGTGTCAAGTGTCTAACGAACTTAAGCCATGGAATCCCAGGCACACCAAGGCATCCAAACCTAAAATATTATGCATAGCTCTTCTTATATGGGAGGTGTTAGTACATGTGACATGGCTCTTCTTATATGGGAGGTGTTAGAACACAAGACATGGATCCTATAAGGATTCCCAAGACAGATCTCGTTAGACATTTAATCATTAGTCCACATCATATCCAACTATCATAGACTCGTACCTTTGTGGACTTGATGCATCCTACCATGGAGAAACATGAGAGTGGATGTGGTTGTATTATTGTGGTCATTTGGTGCTCTCAATCTTATTTTCTTTAATCCCCTTGTACGTACATCATTATTCCATGTGTTATTATATTGAGATTTTGAGATCTTGGACTCTTTCTCATAACAACTCACTGTATCCTTAAATTCTCTTGGTTTCCCTATTCCTCATGCACACAAAAATCTGATGCAATATGCTTCTAGAAAGTGTCAAGTGTCTAACGAATTTAAGCCATGGAACCCCAGGCCTACCAAGGCATCCAAACCTAAAATATTACACATTAGGCTTAAGTCTAGGTACCATGTTTCTAAGAAAGTTCTTGCAATGGAGATATTTGAAATGACAAATCTGCTCAATTCCCATGGATCTGAAGTATTATTAGAGCCTAGTGAAATCTTGTTTGAGTCCAATTCTCCAAAATATTTGGAATTGTTTTGATAAGGGTGTCTTCTAACTTAACTTTTAAAATGTGTAGTGGTCCCATATGGCACACTTTAGAGCCACCACTAGTCCTTCCAAGTTCATTCATGTTGATGTTGCATTTCCATGTGGTGGAATTTAATTGGACCTTGTGTTTAATGAGCCAACCATGTTTAAGGATTCTTGAGACAGATCTTGTTATACATTTATTCATTAGTCCACATCATAGACTCGTACCTTTGTGGACTTGATGCATCCTACCATGGATAAACATGAGAGTGGATGTGTTTGTATTCCTCATGCAAGCAAAAATATGATGTAATATGCTTCTAACAAGTGTCAAGTGTCTAATGAACTTAAGCCATGGAACCCCAGGCCCACCAAAGCATCCAAACCTAAAATATTATGCATTAGGCTTAAGTCTAGGTACCATGTTTCTAAGAAAGTTCTTGCATTGGAAATATTTGAAATGACAAATCTGCTCAATTCCTATGGATCTGATATAAATTTTTTATTTAGAACTGTGAATATGATGATGGAATACTAACTAACACACGTGTACATACAACTAAAGGTACAACCAAACAGGTACCTATAAGATATTTCTTCGTCGAGTGAGGAAAGCTTAGGACAAATAGAGGCTGGAAATGCGACTGCATCTAGTAGATATGATAAGAAAACAAGGACCAGAGGTGAAAAAGTCAAAATAAAATTTTGTAAATGCATGAATTTTTTTCTTGTCGAAGGAGGATCATGCTCTTATGATGATGAGATCATAGGAGACATAGATGTTCCACTCAGGTATAAGCATCTGGTGAAGCAATGGGTACCTAAGGAACTACCTCCTATATATGTTGACTTCGTTGTCAACAATAGGACATATCACATTGCACCATCCTTCCTGCATGGCTTGGGGCTATTTTCCATGGATGGAATAATTGTAAAATACAATACAGTAACTGAATTGATGGACTATGTCAGACCATGTTACAATTATAATGATTGGATGCGGTTTGTCCGGTACATGTGAAGTATGCAGAGATATGCACTTGTCGCAAATTATATATAACTAATAAACAAGGATAAAAATAAGGGAGCGAATATCTATATTGATGGAAGGCCTAAAGCTTCTGGCAATATCACAGGGTTTATAAACAACACATGACATGAGACAACAAACAAACAATCGAATTGCATATTTGAGGGACGTGAAGAGAATCGAGTAGTCCTGTGTGCAATAAAAAAGATAGCTCTCGGGGAAGAGTTATTAGTGGATTACCATTTGAATCAAATAGACACATTGACTAATAGTGTGCAGGTTCTTATGCAACACCTCTTTAAGAAACCTCTACTTATTGCATTATATTTTTTTTTATTATCTTTAACATTGTTGTAAATATTATCATTAACATTGTTTTTTTGTTATCATTAACAATTTTTTAAATATTTGGGGGTACTAATTATATTATAATGTGGAAGGATGATCGTGGAAAAGGGCCAACTGTAGAACTTGTAAATGGTTATCAATTTGCACTTTCATTTTATGTTGTTTTTATTATTTGCTTATATAACTTTATTGAAATAACATTGTTTTTGTTGAAATTATATGTAGTCAGCAGGCCATGTGGACCATGATTCTACCGATGAGGAGGGGTTTTATTCTTGAATTGATCCAATGCTCTCATTAAAAAAAAATATCATTAAAGCTAACAAGGAACTATTTAGCTTGTTAGATCATCCAGAACAAACTCTGGACGTCAAAGAAAGGATCAAGCTCCTTATGTCACAAATTAACACATATAAGGTAATAACCATAATTTTATTTATTTTTGTTTAATGCACTCATATGTTCAATTATGATAATTTGTTCTTTAACTTTTACATTATCTCATGAAAAAACATTTTCTTTTTTATAAAGGAATATTTGGAGCCTATTCAACATGGGGCTGGTAGTAGTGGCGCTACAGAGACGCCACAAAGTCCTGATGCGGGTGGTCATATAGCTGCTTGAGCACTATTTACTTCTCCATATTCCACACCTCATTTAGATAGGAGCAATGACACGCACCAACATACATCCACACCTTGATCAGAGTTTAGAGAGGGTGGTAGAGATGAGGATCATGGTGATGTGGTTGAGATGGTTGCATTTCCTAGAGCTAGATGTGTGACAAGCACGGGGACCCTTCTGTGCACATTTTTGGTCGATGATAGTGGACTTCCATTAAAAAAATCAAGACTCCAAGGTAGTTTTAATTCATATTTTAATCGTTTAATGTTTTCCTCATACAGAAATTGTCTAGATTATTAATTTTAAATTAATGGTCATATATTTTTGTGGGTAGGAAATGACCTTTTTTATAGGCACATAGAGAGCAAGGCCTTGTCTATTTTTGGGGAAAACTTACGTATAAGGTGGAATTGCCAAAATTCCAACCTCAAAAAGGAACTTATGGATTATCTTGAAGGCCTCTTTGGTGTAGACACGTTCAATACAAAAGCAGTCACATCTGCAGCGGGTGAATATTTAAAATGTACCCAGGATGTTTATAGATGAAGCTTGGGAATAAATCCTAGGTATGAGCATCCTCCCTCAATTCCAGAGAGAGAGTGGAAGGCGATCATTGATGATGCAAAAGAGAAGATTTTGAGAAAATCAGGAGAACAAATAACTAGTACACCAAGGTAAATTATAATTTTTTAAATTCAATACTAGCTTTATTTTTCTTTAGATCTAAATAAAAGTGTGGTTATATATAACATACTTGAAAATTTTGATGATAGGTTGCCTGAAACTTCGAAGGCAACCAAAGGAAGGATTGCCAAACATGGCCAACACAAGCTAAACCAGGGTGGCTACTTGAGGTTACAGTCACGAATCGTAAGTACCCAAACATCTTAAGAATATTATTTGTATCACCTTACAACTTTAAGGTAATTGCAGACAAAAAAACTAAAAAACCATACCCTTATGCAATGCAGGGTGACGACTTCAGAACTGAAACCACGGATGAAGACCTCTAACTTGGTTACAAGTATGGTTTTAAAGTCGTGGTTGATCATAGGAAAAGCATGGGGAAGACCCCAAGATCCAATTTGTTGGATAAGGTAAATAAAAATCAGTCCACATTAACCTTTTGTTACTTATAAAATACGTAAATGTTTGATATCGTCCATAATTTAATGTCTTACTTTGTTTTAATTAGGGGAGCAACACTATCAACCCTACCATTAGTACTGAACAACAGAGCATTGATAGTGTAACGCAGCCAGAAGATCATGGTGTTCCGCAACAACCCCATCCTAGTGAGGTGCGGTCCCAATATGTTCCTTTGAATGAGGCCCACGACGGTAAAATGTCTATATTTTAATGATATACTTAATAATTTTATACTTATAAATTTTGACGTTTCAATGGAAGAGAATGTCATAGATGATCATCCTCAACCTGAATATCAGGTGAATAGGTTGGAAACCATTCCAACGGTGCTAACTAGAGGACCAGGTAAATAATTACATTGCAGAGTTTTTTTTTAATATTAATGAACTACTTCAATGATATTTAAAACTTGGCCATATAAATTTAATATTTTTTATTTTTTTAGGTGATGGCCCCTCATAGCAGCATCCATGCCATGGGTACGAGACTAGACGTACTTGGTGTGAAAGGACTGAAGCAACATCATCTGCTGAAGAGCACCCAGTAAACGAAGACATGGACATTAATGATTTTCTTAAGAACTAGAAAGAAAAAAAGAAGACTAAAAGAAATTCATGATGTCATGTAATAATTTTATAAGACAGACAGATGTAGATTATATAGTTGATAATATACACAAGGCTATTTCTATGGCTTGTATATATCTGTGAATGTAATTTTTTTATACACTTAATGATAATTTCAACTTCTCTTAATGATGCAACTTCCAAAATCTTGTGACATGATATATGCAACTTTGAAAGTCTTGTGACATGTTTCATTGTGTCTCACATGACAAAGAGAATTACCATTATTTTCATTGTTTCATGGACATGGTGTTTTATGTTTAAGAAGAGATCTTAGTGACTGCCAATCCACTTTAGAGTCCCAAAATAAATTTTAGAACCTATCTCTGATCTAGAGGTGAAGATGGCAATAACATACAAGATGTTTTCATTCTATGTATCCAGTTATCATAGTTTGTGGATATGTCAACCTTTGATAACAAAGTTCTTAAACTTTATTTTATGAAGCAGGCATCCCTTTTTTACAATGTGAAATCTGGAACAAAGAGGTATATGAAGGCATTTCTGCATAGGAGGGTAATAACCTTATTGGATTTGTGTAGGAAGAAAAATGTCCCACTATCTGTTCCATGGAAAATATTGCACTAACATATTAAGATGGTAGTAAGGAAGAATTTGGAGGGGGAGTGGTCCATAGAAATTCCAGTTTTCTGTATTCCTATTTATAGGTGGGAAGGGGGAAATATGATCATTGGGAATTGAAATTGTATTTAGTAAAGAACTAGTATTCGAGTAATAATCAGGGTTGCATTTTGGGAAATCTTAATTACATGTGACCAAATCGATGAAAAGCATGAAACTATAAGTTGTAGTTCTTACTTAATTTTGTGTATCTTTTCTTGGTGCTGCTGGTATATTGTGGACATTAATATAGTTTCTTTATTTCTTAGTCTCAAGCATTAGGGCCATTTTTTCTAAACAATGGCCTTAGGTGATTAACCTTTACCCTCATCCATCATCATCATTGTCTTCTACC
>ML803526.1:35556-54375 GCA_009831015.1 Picea engelmannii
ATTTTTATTTTTATTTTTTGTAATTATTACCATTTAAATGACGGTTAGGGTTCCAGGCTTAAGATGCAAATCGTTTCCACAGGATTTAACATTGGTTATGTTAGAGATACGTTCAGGTTCATGGATGAAGATGTTGTTGACTATACATAATATCCCCTATGGGGATGTTGGATTTGGGCATCACCAAGGGTTTTGGGAAGAAACCATGATCCTTCCCCTCCTTGCTCCAAGAAGAATGTTGCAAAGTAGTTGAAGGAATAAACTATGATTTTTCTACACACCATCATGATAGATATTATTATTCAAAGGTTTCATTCTTTTGATGGAACAATGATTTCAGATCCCGTAAATTCAAATTCATTGGATAATTACTTCACGAGGGCCACTAATGGATCACACAGATCTGGGTTTGTTGTGGATCCTATCATTTATTATTTATCCTAATACTTTGATAAGAGAATTCATTGTTCCTTCTGAGCTTCCAATTCCATCTATAGTAATGATGAGGCTGAGTTTGAGTTGATTGCAAGAAATTGAGCGGCTTTGTCCTTAGATTGTGCTTCACAAAATTATTTGAATGGGGGATTTATTGGTAGGTATCTATTGCAAGATCTTATGTGTGGACTTATTTCAAGGAAATACATGTCTTCTAATCAATATAGGATGGGAATGGGAGGTAGGGGGAGGTCAAGGAAGAACCGAAAATGTGTTAAGTGGAACATTCATGAAATAAACTTAGAATTGGGGGAAGGAATGAAGATCAATGAGATTATGGATATGGAATATTTGGCCGTAATTGGTATATTTTCTAGAAAAAGAATGATGCATGAAACCCTAAAAGGTTGAAATGTTGATAGTTTTTCCAAGATTCTTAGGTATGAGCCCCGAAGTAAGGTATTAGCCAAAGGTGGATGCTTTGGGTTATGATATCTAAGGATGGCACCGATGAAATTATTCACTCAAGATGAAATTGGGGCTCTCATAGACTTTTCCTAAAGAAATGGAGGGTTGAATTCGAAGTGAAGTTTGATAAATTAGAGCTAGTTCTAGTATGGGTCAAACCCCCGAGTCTATTGTTGATTTTGTGGTCGGACGATTTGTTTAGAGAGATTGGAAATTCTCTAGGGTTCTTTTACAAAGTAGAAAAATATTTCCATACTTCAGGCTACATGGGTATGGCTTATATTCTCGTGGGAATCAACTTATCGACTGGTTTAGAAGATACCATTACTATCTATAAAGGAAATTCCAATTTCTATCAGTAGTTTGATTATGAGGGGATACCTTTCAATTGTGGTCATTACAATTCTTATGATCATTTTTCTAATGATTGATATCTCCCCGATCAATGAAATATTTGGGTTTTAAAGGGAATGAAAACAGAGGAGGATATTATTCAACCTACTCCAACTCTGTTCCATAAGGGTAAGACCTCAACAAAAATCATGTAGCCAGCTTCAACTTAGGCTACAGATCCCATAGAGAAGATGGGGAACTCTTGTATTCGAATAAGTATGAAATAAAAAGATACCATTACTATATAGAAAGGAAATTCCAATTTCTATCAGTAGTTTGATTATGAGGGGATACCTTTCAATTGCGGTCATTATAATTATTATGATCATTTTTCTAATGATTGATATATCCCCAATTTTTAAAGGGAATGAGGACAGAGGAGGATCTTATTCAACCTACTCCAACTCTGTTCCATAAGGGTAAGACCTCAACAAAAATCATGTAGCCAACTTCAACTTAGGCTACAGATCCCATAGAGAAGATGGGGAACTCTTGTATTCGAATAAGCATGAAACAAAAATATTTTCTAAGCCTCTCTCATCCCCTACCCTCAATCTTTTTCCTTTTGGTGAGGAAATCCTTTATGGTTCCTTGGGAAATTTACTACCCCCTTGATCCATAAATAGTGGGCATATGGCATATCCATTTAATCAACACAGATTCTTTGTGGAATTTATATTTTGATCTTTGCTCTTTGGTTTATTTATTGTTGGGTTTCCATTGCTTATGTTTTCCTAACCAATTCCAACTAAGTTCTAAAATTGTGTTTAAAGGAAGGTTCAAGCCCAATTCACTCATTACAAAATGATCTTTGTGTACAAGATCCACGATGAAGGAAGATGCTTAGTGGATGGATTTAGTCTTACAGTAGTGGAGAAAAAACTCCCAGGGGATGAATTAAGTCAACCAACAGTGACGAAAATATTTTATTGATGAATTTAGTAGCTCAAGAATGGATAAAAATGGCAAAGTGATTTTAGGCACTCAACATGAGATAAAAATAACCAAGGGAAATTTTAGGATATTGACATCAAACAAAAATGACCAAGGGAAATTTTAGGCACTTGACATTAGAGAAAAATGACTAGGGGTCTCTAGACTCTCCCAAGAAGTAAACAAAACCCCTAGGGGTAGGTAACTTTACACAAGAAAAGGATAAAATTCCTAGAGAGGTATAAATTCACCCAGGAAAAAGTTAATTCTCCCAACAATAAAATAGAATGCCCAGAGAAGGAAATACATTTTTTAGGTGAGTGGAAACTCAACCAACAAGACAAAAAAAATCTTGGAGAGGATTAAGCTAATGAAGCTTGCATATGCTAACGAGAACAACAATTTCAAGAAATAAAACTTAAACTAGAACCACAATGTACCTCCATAGAGAATATTACACCCACATAGTATAAACAACATAGATTTATTTTTCTTGGGAATTTCATTACAATGGGTGAGATATGAATGCTCAGAAATAACATGCATTGTTACTCACAAAACAATTTAGATGTCCATGTCTTAAATATGCCTTCACTCATCGTGGATAGGGTCCTTGAATCCTTCATCCATCGATATTCAATGAGGAAAAGTGATTCGATCTCTCATCTTTGAAAACTCCTGAATTTATCCTTTCCTCCCCCTTGCTCACTACAACATTCAATTTTAATGATATTCCTTTGGAAGGGAAACCATCACAATGGTTCGTTTCCAATTCTGATTTTTCCAAAAGGACAAAATAAAATTAAAAAATCAATTACATGCTTATTACAAATTTACAAGAAGGTTTAAAAAATATCTAATTTGGATCACACCTCCCCATTTGTAAGGATTTTTATCCCCAAAAGATTCAAATCCATTCAATCTTCTTCTCCGATCAAAAAGCATACTTTGGCGAATATCCAAAAAAGGGTTCATCCATTGTAGGATGGAAGATAGGAATTGAGTATGGGTTACCTTGACCATAACCTTTATTTCCACCTCATAGATAGAGATGACATTTTCTACTGAAACAAGTTGTTTTACAATCATTGCTCCTTGGGATACAAGTGAAAATATCTCTTGCTTCCCCTTGAATCTCTAACCTCTCTTCTTGGTTGTTCAATTCTTGGTATAGAGTTTCAGGTGAATTATCCAACATTTGGCTTCCCAAGGTCCATTCAATTAGCAGTACCAGAAACATTTCTTGTATGGGGTTGTTGGCCTTCTATAGTGACAAACATTTCTAGCCTTATGACCCATTTTATTGCAAAAAAAATAAACTATTCCATACCTCTTCATCTTGTGATGATTCTTTTCTGCTTGATTTCTTGGTCCCCCAAAAGTTGGAGAAAATATGGATGGAGGAATAATTTCTTCGCTTCCCTCTTCCAAGCTTCTACATGCATATTTGAGTTGTTTGATGCACATGGATTCTTTTATGGATCCTATTTCCTTGAAAAAGTGGTTTGATATGCGCAATAGATTCTTATCCACTGAATCCTATGCCTTTATGCTTGAGCCTCTATTGATCTACATTGGGAATCAAAATCTCTTTCCCTTACTTTCCTATCCCTTGGCCATCATAGCCCATTTTCCTCATGAGATTGGAACTAATGCCTCTAGTATGCTTCTAAAATTCACCACATGTTTCTTAAGAAAGGGTCATAAAAGGTGATTTTACCATGATTCTCCGTCATAGTAGTAGCTTCAACAATGGTAATGGAATGGGCTTGCTTGGTCTCTTAGACAACTACTTCTACCTTCTTCAAGGCCTCTTCCTTCATTGCCAACTCCTGACATAGGTGAGAAGTGATCTCTATGAACCTCTCTTCCTGCTAATTAACTATCTCAATGGATTTCTCCCCTAACTGCACGAGCTACAATTTTCTCTTATCTAATTTTTCCCTCATGTTGGTGAAGGAGTCCTGGTGCTTAGCAAGAACGTTTTCCAGATCATCTTCTCTCTACCTACAATAATAAATTTCTTCTTGGATCTACTCGTTCAAGTCTCTCAACTCTTCTAGTTTCTCCCTATTAAAGGATTTTCCCATGGAAAATTATTCAATGTCCTTGATGAACCTGATCTAATACCATCTAATCTATAACTGGTGGGCCTGTAGCCTATCCATTTCATAAATGTAGATTCTTTGCAGAATTTATATTTTATGTTCTTTGGTTCACTTTTTTCTTGATTTTCATTTCTTGTGGTTTCAAGAACAATTCCAACTAAATTCTAAAACTGTGTTTAAGAGAAGGTTCAAACCCAACACTCATTACAAAATTATCTTTGTGTCCAAGATCCATAGTGAAGGAAGATGCTCAATGGATGGATTCATTCATCCAATAATGGAGAAAAAAATACCAAGGGGAAAATTAAGTCAATCAGCAGTAAATAAAATGTTTTATTCACGAATTTAGTAGCTCAACAATGGAGAAAAACACCTAGGGAAATTTGAGGAACTTAACATGAGATAAAAATGACTAGGGGAGATTTTAGGAGCTCGACATCAAATAAAAAAGACCAGGGGCAAGTTTAGGCACTCAACATTAGAGAAAAATGACCAATGTTCTCTAAATTTACCGAAGTAGTAAATGAAATTCCCAACGGTAGGTAAATTTTATGAAGGGCTTATAAATTCTCTCAAGACAACACTAGAAGGAAAAGATCCTCTAGAGGAGTTTTTTGTGGACGCCCCTATAAAAATAGCCCAAAAATCCATTTATAGCGGTTGATACTAGAGGAGGTGAGAGGACGAAGATTTTAGCAGATTTTTTACGTTGGTGCTTTAATAAGTACATAACGAACCGGTGCATTTCATACAATAGGTGCATCGGTGCCCTTAAAACTAGCACACAATAGCAAGGTTATTTCAAATAAAATAAATATTATCCGATGCACTACAAAAATAATGATGCACTATAATAGTGTTCTTTTAAAAGAAATCCAGTGCATAACTTAACACTAGAAGCACCGGTGGATTATTAGTGGAGTGCACCATTGTATGGATAAATAAAAAACATTTATGCACCAATGTAGCATAGTGTCAAAAAATATATTCTGGTGCACTCCATTGTATCATGCGCATCGGTGCGCACCAATGCTCCAATAGAAAGCACTGTGTTTGGGTTAATTTCCAAATTTATGCGGTGCATTATGTAAAATCGATTGCATCAAGGAGTCTATTATTATACCGCATCGTGTCATGCTTAAACAAAAAAAATTCACACCATTGTATTTTTTCAAAAAATGTATGGTGGTGCGTTATGTAGTAGTAAAAGCACCAGTGTGCACATGTGCCCAAAACACGCGCACCGTTCTAGGGATGTATTGTTTTTTTAAATATAACTGGTGCACTCAGTAAACATGTATGCCCCAATGTGGTTGTTCATCGGGTGCACCAGAACAGGGTTTTATAAAAAAAAATTATCGACGGTAAAAATGATTTTTACCATTTTCAGTGTTGTAGAGCTCAAAAGCATCGATGAAACCTTTGCCTATCTGAAGTGCCCTTCCATCGGTGCTTTCCTTGCTTGCCTTCATTTTGTTTGTTGCTCGGTGCGTGACTTTCGAATTTTGCCAAACAGTGGGAAAATTTGTGCTTTTTTAGTACGTCACAACCATGCCTCCTCAACGATAAAATGTCTAGGTAATGTCCTTTTTTCTTCATAACTTAAGTTTTCATTGGATTAAAATTTAAAATTGAGTGAAAAATTAAGTGTAAAAATAAATAAAAAATTGTGCAGTGCATTCAAAGCGCTCGGCTTGCAACGCCAATGGTGTGACCTATAAATTTACAGGTCACACCGCCTACCTTGTTACCTTTATTGGCGATGCATTGGTAAACATAAATGCACTAGTGCATCCGTTTAATGATGTGTTATCACCATGTAATTTCCATATGGTACCCGAGCTTCCAAATTTTGGTGAAGGTTTTTACCGCCATGAAGAAATGATGAATTAGAGGACCCGGCTATATATGGTGACATATGGATAAAATAGTGGATATTCAAAGAGTAGGACTCGACTAACTGTAGATCCTGAAAGAGGCTCCGATCAACGGATGAGGAGCATATTGTGGATGTAACTAGAATGCATATTAAACAATCGATCAATGGCCGGGAAAACCCATCGTGGTTTCATCACAGGATGTGTGACGCAACCAAAGGTACATCAGGGTGAAAATCGATCCACACAAAACCGCTTTGCCTCGTCCCCGAGATTTATGAAAGACAAGAACTACATATATTTCTATGAAATGGATGGAGAAATTAAGTTGGGGGATTAAACCATTTGCAGACGAATTCGATCATTTCAGGCATATTAGTTTTCAAGTCTCAGTTTCCATGATTTCAAGCAATTTTGATCAGTCGTCTTCCAAGGTGAATTCTAGGAAAACCAGAGCATATTTTGAGAAATTGAAAGAGGTTTATACTCATCATGGGCCATATAACTATAACCTCCCCCATATTTCTCATCATTGTTACATACTTGGAGAATCAATGACATCTTTGAACCTTATATTTCCGGATTCAAGATTTTTTTTGTTAGAGACATATTTTTCAAATGTAGATCCTAGAAAGATGGAGGAAAATTTCACAAAAATGAGAGAGGTTTTTATTAAAGACAAATTGATGTACAAAAACCTCTCCCATATTTTACACAGGTGTCACGGACTGGGAGATTCGAAGAAATCTCTGAACCCTAGTTTTCAGTTTCCGTATTTTCCTATTCGAGACATGTTTTTGCAACACGTGTTCCGCCCAGTTAGAGATGAATTTGGAGAAACCGAGAGAGGTTTTTATTCATAATGAGCTGAGGTACAAAAAAATATCCCTGATTTTACACAGGTGTCACGGACTAGAAGATTTGAAAAAATATTTGAACCCTATTTTTTAGTTTCCACATTTTCCTGTTTGAGACATGTTTTTGCGGCACCTGTTCCGGCCAGTTGGAGATGAATTTGGAGAAATCGAGAGAGGTTTTTATTCATAATGATATTATATAAAAATTCGTTCTCAGATTTTACACAACTATCATGGTTTGAGATTTACAAGTGGCATTTTGAGGCCTACTTTTTCGTGTAAACAATTTCCAAACGAAACATTTCTTTATTTGTAACCGGTTTGGAGACAAAGAGACTCACTGTTTGTATAAATGTTAAGAGATATGTATGTATCAGGGTTGGCAGAAGTGTAAGGGCACTTTTTTGGTTGTATCAAACTTTATTTATAAATTTTCTGAATCTGAATTGAATACAAATGCAGAAGATTTTGAAGTCTCTATGAAAAGATTCTAATGGGTGGTGATATGAACTTTGTTTCCTTTCATCATATGTATTTCTTGTAGCCTGTCATTTCATTTAAATTTTCTTCTGTTTAAATTGGGGAGTTTAAAGGCCCAGAATTCGTCCTGCGATGCTCTTGGTCTAAGCAATTTAAACTATGTGATTGTCTTCTTAACTTATTCAGAATTCATTTCAGCAATGCTCTAATGCAGTTATTTGTCTTCTTTATCTTCCTACACATATTTTTATTTCAAGAATAACTCATGTTCATCGCCTTATTTATCGTTTGTACTTTGGAGAGTTCTATCAGTCTATGCATTGTCTTCATTCACTTTCAGAATTTTGACTCCATAGCCCGTAGTGTTCCCCTCTTCTTCGCCAACAACTTTATTAAAAAATCACCAAAACAAACCAAATCTAGCCACCGATTTCCATAGATATATCAAGTGACACAAGAGAGCCCTCTCTGAGTTGAGTAGGCTAGTGCCTCATCTCTAAAGCTGGTTGAAACAATTACCTCTATCATTTGACTATTCAGCCGAATAGAATTTACAGAGTGCTAACACGATGCACCGAAGAAAATTGTATAACTGGTAGGAAGGTGCGTGATAGTACAGATAACGCACAATGCGTCCAGAAGTTCTCACGACGTGGTGCCGTGGAAGGAGTTGTAATGCCTCCAGAAGTTCTCACACCCTCAAATTCGAACCCCCCAAAGGGGAAGAACCAATCCTTGGGTTGGATTCGCTTTTTGTAAGGGATGATGATCGTCTGACAAGGCCCTTCCAGTTTTTATCAAAGGGCCTTGATTCACCATCGTTACTGAGTTGAGGCAAGGGCACCTGTACCCTAGAGGGTCCATAGCCCACCCTAGAAAGTACCGTTTTCTTCCACCAAGGACTAGAGAGAGTTGATTTCTAGTGTCCACGAGTTTCATGGATGGTGGTGTCGTTGAGGCACGGTTGTAGAGGAAGGCATGGTGCTTCACGCTTCACGTTTATGACCTTCAGCATGAAGGTCCATGTGGTGGTCTTTCAACTGAAGGGGAGCACTCTTCTATGATAGAATATGCTCCTACCATTTTTGAACATGATCGTAGATGACGTGTCATGGGAATGGTTCAAGGAATGATTCCAAGAGCGGTATATTTCTGAGGAATTCATTGAGCGTCAGCTCAACCAGTTCAACACCTTGCGACAAATCACTCATACGGTGGCTGAGTGCGAGGCCCATTTTAGAGTTTTTATGTATGCTCCGCATATTTTCCTAGAAACTTAAAGTCAAGGAGTTCGATTTTGGCCTTGTTGTCAGAATTCAGCTTCTACTATGGGTACCAAGAATACTGGACCAAGGAAAGTGCATTGTATTGTGAGGTTCCACATTACCAGCATTCCTGCCCACAGGAAAGGGCCGACATTTCTGGATCAGTCAGACCCACTATCGCCGAAGTTTTTGGGCAAGGCCCATAGGATTCATGCAGTGGTGAATAACCGCCAGGCAGAGCATCAGTCAACTATGCTTGAGATGACAGGTATCGTCGCTCACCAAACCCTTAGTATTTTGATAGATCATGGTGCTACCGAGAGTTTCATTTAGGGGTGCAGTGCTAAAAAGGATTAAGGTAAAGGCAGTTGAATATGATGAGTTTAGCTTCATAGAGATGGCCTTAGGAGCCAAGAAAAGGGTTGGAGGAAAGGTTACGAGTGGTATCCTCAACCTGGGAGAGTTTGTCACCAAGTTCGACCTGTACGTCATGATATTAGGATCTTATGACGTCGTGATTGGTATGGACTGGTTGGAATCGCATGAGGCGATACTCAACTGTAAGACAAAATGGTTGAGCTTGGTCAATGAAGAGGTACAAAGTTGTGTGATTGTAGGCCAGAACCAGGGATTTTCCCTGAGGTTCATTTCTTCCTTGCAGCTTCGAAAGAGAATGTGCAAGGGATGCAAGCTTTATGTGATCCTTGCGTTAAACGAGAAGGGATTAGCGGAGGGTTTAGAACACCTTCCAGTGGTGAGAGAGTTTGCGGATGTATTTCCATAGGAGTTACCTAGGATGTTGCCGAAGAGGGAATTGGAGTTTACCATAGACCTAAAACCAGGGACTGAACCAATAGCAAGAATGCCTTATTGGATGTCAACCCCGAAGTTACAAGAGTTGAAAATGAAACTGAAGGAGTTGCTGGACCTGGGACTAATACGTCCAAGCATGTCACCATGGGGTGTGCCTATTTTTTTCATATGAAAGAAGGATGGGTCATGGAGGCTCTGCATTGATTACCGTCAATTGAATAAGGAAACAATCAAAAATCAATATCTGTTGTTGAGGATTCATGATCTCTTCGATCAAATGAAGGGTGCGACGGTATTCTCGAAGATCGACATGCGATCAGGGTACCACCAGTTACGAATTAAGGAAGATGACATCCCTAAGACCGTATTTAAGACAAGGTTTGGACATTACGAGTTTATTGTTTTACAATTTGGACTGACAAACGCCCCAGGGGTATTTATGAGTTTGATGAATACTTGGATGAGTATTTGGACAAGTTCATCCAAGTATTCATTGACGATATTTTGATCTACTCTCGGACGACGGAGGAGCATGATGAGCACTTGCACTTGGTACTACAGTGTGTGCAAGAGCACAAACTGTATGAGAAGTTGTCCAAATGCTCATTTTATCAATCACAGATTCACTACTTAGGGCATGTCATTTCCGACGAGGGCATCGCTGTGGATCCAGCCAAGGTCAAGGCTATTATGGAATGGCCTGCACCAACGAATGTCCTAGAGGTGTGTATCTTCATGGGTTTAGCAGGTTACTATCGACGGTTCGTCGAGGGATTTTCGAAGATAGCAAATCTGATCATGGAATTGTAGAAGAAAAACAAGAAGTTTGTTTGGACCGAGAAATGCATGAAAGCATTTTGGAGGCTCAAGGAGTTGTTGACAACAACACCAATACTAAAGGTCCCTGACATGGACACAAAATTCTTGGTATGCACTGATGCATCCAAGGAAGGCTTAGGCGGGGTCTTGATGCAAGACGGACAAGTGATCGCTTACATTTCGAGGAAACTGAGAATGCATGAGGAGAAATATGCGATGCATGATTTGGAGTTGTTAGCCATCATATATGCCTTGAAGGTTTGGAGACACTACCTTGTTGGATGGAAATTTGAACTAAGGACTGACCACTCTGGACTACAACACATATTTACGCAAAGTGACCTGAACGCGCGACAACGATGTTGGTCAGAATTGCTTAGCGAGTACAACTTTGAGATTACTTACATCAAAGGGAAAGTGAAATGAGTGGCATATGCATTGAGTCAGAGACCGCGCATCTTTTTGGTGCTCCCTCTTCAGACGAATCTACGTGAAAAGATTATAACCTTACAGCGTGACCATGACTGGTACAAAGAGGTCGAGGGTTTTATCAGGAAAAACACAATGATGGTACCACGATTTGAAGGATTTTCATTTGATAGTGATGGTTTATTGAGGTTTAAAAATCGTATCTACATACCGCCGAACGACGAGTTGAGGATGCTAATCCTGAGCGAGGCTCATAGAGTAGTTTACATGGCTCACCCGGGAGTCACGAAGATGAGGACAAACCTTAAACCCTTGTTCTTTTGGAAGGGAATGAAGGAAGACATAGTCAACTATGTGGTCAGATCTCTAGAATGTCAGCAGGTAAAGGTTGAACATAGACACCCAGTAAGATTACTATAGCCACGTGCTATTCCGGAATCGAAATGAGAGGTTATTTCAATGGATTTTATTGTTGGATTGCCTCTGATGGTAAGGAGGCATGACTCAATTTTCATAGTAGTAGACACTCTGACAAAGAGTGCTCACTTTATTCCTATGCATATGACTTATTAGGCCACTGACATAGCTAGATATTTCATCACTGAGAGGGTGAGGCTGCATGGCATGCCTAAGAGGATTATATTTGATCTAGGATTGGGGTTTACTGGATGATTTTTGATGAGTTTCCAAGAGGCCTTGGGAACCCAACTTAAATTCAGTGCTGCGTACCACCTGGAGACTGACAGGTAGACCGAATGAACGAACCAGACCTTGGAGGACATGTTGTGCATGAATGAGATGGACCAACAAAAGCATTGAGAAGAATTCCTGCCACTGGTAGAATTCACTTATAACAGCATTTACCAAAGTGCCATTAAGATGGTACCTTTCGAGTTTCTTTACGGGTGACCGTGTGGGGCGCCTTTGATTTGGGATCATCTTGCAGATAGGGTCCAGGTGGGACCGGAAGCAATCCAAGAATTGGAAGATTAAATGAAAACTTTAAGACAAGGATCAAGGAAGCACAGGATCGACAGAAGAGTTATGATGATGCGCGTCATGTCGACCGTAGTTACGTTGTGGCGATCGAATCTTTTTTTGGTTTAAACTGCATAAGAGTTCGATCTAGTTTGAAAAAAAAAAAGGGCTAAACTATATCCTACGATATTTTGGAAAAGAGAGGCTTGTGGCCTGATGACTAGCCTTGCCTAATTCTTAAGGCATATGCATGATGTATTTCACGTATCTGTTTGAGACTTTATGATTAGTGATCCTTCACATGATTTTACTTGAGCACCTTGTGGGTGTCGGATGAGGGGGCACTCACGGCTGAGCCAATCCACATTTTGGATCATCGCATTCATTAGCTACGGTGTCAAATGATAGAGCAGGTCAAGGTCTAGTGGGACAATTATAGTCCGCACTCGGTGACCTTGGAGGACACATATGATATGCGCCAACAGTTTCCATTTTTGTTTGATAGATAGACATATGATATTATGATACACTTTATTTTGGCATATATACTATGAAACTTTGGGACAAAGTTTAGACCAAGAGGGTGTGTATGTAACATTCCGCTCTAGCGCACTGAGCCAACTTATTCTTTGAGGACACTTGCTCGCAAGTGATCCAGATTATTATGCTATTAAAACTTTTGATTTTGATTATGAGGCGTTATGGGTTGATGACATGTTGTTTTACTACATTGACATAAACAGGTGCTATTGACTCGGTTTTAATGAGTGTACAGGATTTTGGACCTCGAGGATGCAGAGGCATTGATGGAATCCCTTGGACTCTGGATCGAGTCAGGGAGTGTACCATTGGGGTTTGATTGTATTACTGTGATATTAGTGCATCTGATTAGAGGATATGATATGGCTATGTTCTGACATGATTTGTTGATGGTGCAGGCTGACGATAGCTTGCTGACCAGACTCACATGTGGAGTAAAGGGGTCAGGCACGACTACCAGAGATGTTGAGGGAGAGGTGTGGACAATAGCCCTGCCACAACCTACTAGAACTCCCGTTGTGGCTCGATCTGTAGGTTAACGTTTAGCTAGTTTGAGAGAACCCATGATGCCATGAGGGAAGACTGCGACATTCACTCACGATGATTCCAAGGGGTGCGCAATAAGGTGGGGGCCTTATTCCTTAGAGGCCCTTAGTCTCCCACAAGTTCACCTGGAGGATTATTGACTCTAGGGGTTTTGATGTCTACCAAGTCATTCAAGAGGCGAGTGGTACCCTTGGAGCACGTAGTGCGTCCTGAAGGGCACGTTGCGCAAGAGAAATGGATTAGGGCAAGTGGCACCCTTGGAGCATCTAGTGCGTCCTGAAGTGCATGTCATGTTGTTGATCATAGATGAAAGAACTTATAAATCCTTAGGATGATCAATGTGATAAGAGTTTAAAAAAAGAAGAAGACATTTTTCCTAATAAAATGTCGCCCATCATGAAAATTTAAGGTCTAAGTCTAAACTATGCTAGGGGTAAAATTTTATCTCTCTATAAAAAAATAATAATAGTAATAAAAATAAAAACCACATAAATAATAATTATGACATTCGTTAAATCTTGTAACACAAAGGGAGTAAGAAATTAATTGTTCCATTAAAAAAAAATCTGTTGGATTAAAATTTAAAAAGGGAATTAATCGTTTTATTATTTTATGATAATTTAAAATATATTAATTTAATGAGAAAAGGGAAAAAGGGGGTTAATTTCCACACCTACCTTTTTGAGTTCTAACAAAAAGGGGAAAGAGGGAAAAATCTAAAAATTTAGGAAACTAGGAAAAGGGGTAAACATAAAAAGGGAAAAAGGGGAACATAAGGGAAAAAGCGGAAAGTCAAACTTAGAAAAGTATCTACCATTTAAGAGCTTTCTAATTTAAACTGAACTAGCAATTTAATAATAGGGAAAGCCATTAAAACCTGTAAGAGAATTTGGGGACACCTAGGAGTGATTCTGGGAGTAACTCTAGGTGGGTGAGGGAAATAAAGATAATTAATTAATTAAAGAAATTAATTTATGGAGGAATGTAGGGGACGAGGGACACTTGTACGGAGAGGAATTTTTAGGAATTTATTTTTAAAACTTTAATTAAATGAGATTTTAGGAAAGAAAGGAAATTCAAAACTCTATATAATGAAAGAAGGAGAAGGATGAAGGATCATCTTCTGTTTGTGTAACGTTACACTACAGAAATATCTACTTGACTGATTTAACTTGTGGGAGTTGGGATACCCAACTCGGTGAGGAGTGGTAGCTCGGCCTTGCGAGGCGATTTGGGAGCTAGTAGAAATCTCTGGATAGTGAGTGTGTGGCCCCTTTGTGGCTCAGGGGGCTAAGGGGGAATAAGAGTACCCCTAGCATTGGCTAGGAGGTACCAGTGAACTCTCGCCAGTCAGCAAGAGGAAGTTGCACGAAGCACGCAGGACCTCATTCAGAGCGGGCGATCAGGCAACGGTATGCTCTCTTCATTTGTGTATGATAGATTGTATTTGGACTTATTCTTTTGTCTATGTATTTAATGGAGAAGTAAACTGATTTATTTTTAAAATTTGATGACTGAAACTTTTCTTAGCCTAGCTCAATGATTGTTGACTCCCATGGCCTTCATTTTCCCGCATGTCTTGACCACTTTGTTTTGTTGATTGTGACCTTCATGGTTGTTTAGCCTTCGTCCCTAGCTCACCATTCCTTACCTGAGCAGTCATCCAGGAGCCTGATCTACAGTCGTCGCCTTAGCATTAAAAGTCCTATGGATCTCAACACCCTGCTTTTCTATGCGAGGATGATGAGTGAAGGATGAACCTGTTAGCCGACTACCCTTGATGTTTGTCCCTGGCTGATTGTTGATTCCTCCATTTGGCAATGACCTCTGCATGTGGATTATCTTGTGTCCTGCTTGGTTTTCTCTATGCCCCGACTGATAGAACCCCTACAATCATTCCATGACCTCTCCCATTGGATCCTTGCATCCTCTTACTGTTGTCTTCACTGTATTGGGTTTATAGCGATGGAAGCATGAATTAATTCTTGTCTGCAACTTTTTATTGGGTATTCTAGCAATGGAAAAACACAATGGTTTCATGTTTTTTTTTTTTTTTTTATATTTGTATTCTGGAAAAGGAAAAGAGAAATGATTTCATGTCTACAAATTTTTATAATTGGCATTATGGCGATGGAAAAGAGGCATTATTTCTTATCTGCAACTTTTATTGGGTATTCTGGCAATGGAAAAACACAATGGTTTCATGTTTTTTTTTTTTTATATTTGCATTCTGGCAAAGGAAAAGAGAAATGATTTCATGTCTGCAAATTTTTATAATTGGCATTCCGGGGATGGAAGAAAGGCATTATTTATTATCTACAACTTTTTTTTGGTATTTTGGCAATGGAAAACAAAATGATTTCTTTGTCTGCATTTTGTTTCTGCTTGAGGTGATTTTTACTCTTATTGAAGACTGAGATATGCTTAATAATATCCTGCTACTGGAGTGTTGATTAAATTCCCATGAAGTTGCCTTCAAAACTGATGATTGTTTGTTGCCTTAATTGACCATGAATTGCCCTTGATATTGTAACTGAAATTGCAATAAATTACAAAAATTTTCCTTCAAACTATGGCTTTGTTTTTCCCTTAAATGATGGACTGTGTTTCCTGTAGCTTTCCTTCAGATGAGGCCTGGCGTTCCTATTTCGTTCACAACAAATTTGAGATTGCCTTGTCGGTTAAGAATGGGATTGTTTGTAATTCCATTTTTCTTTTGGGGATTGATGGAATTTCACTTTTTTTTTGTCGAAGGTGAGATTAAAATAATATAGGAGATTACTCGTCGAGAATGGGATTGCACACAGTTTGTTAGGTTATTTTTACACCAACGGGATAAATTAAGAATGGAGACATCCCTGTGTGTGGAAAACGGGTCTCCTGGCATCTTTATCGGGAATCCCTGAGCGTTACTTCCTTGGACTGTCGAATTCTTCCACTGCTCATGCAACAAATCTCCCTCAATGCTCTGCACTGACATTCCTCCCCTTACTCAGCGAAAATGCCTCTGTCCCTCTGTGATCAGGGGATCAAATTTTGCTAAAAAATTCAAAGTGCTCGGAATCGCTTCAAATCAGACGAGAGCGTAGGCCTCGCCATTGCGAACCCAACGCAACTTGTTTGGGTTCAAATGTACGTCGGAAGTGAGAGATATCGCGTTGTGTTCGAAATGACACAAAGGCAAAAAAATGGACACTGACTATACAGTCCGTACAGTCCATACGGTTGCTGACGTGGTAGTCTGTATGACACGTGGTAGGGATGAGTGGCAGACAGTTGGCATATGTGGACGAATGAGCATTGGACACGTGTCATTTTGGTGGCTAATGGTATGTTGACACGTGGACCAATCCATGGTCGCCACGTGTCACTTGTTGATTGGTTTAAAAGATTTGCAACCGGCAGGACTCGACCCCGCGACCTCCGGGCAGGGGAAGTGACTTGGGAAGGGCCGCCAACCGGCGCGCCAACACATGAACCTTATTATATATATGACATACAATATATTTAAATTCGAATTATTGTTATGTTGGCACGGGGGTCCGGGCCAGGGCTTAGCCCCCGCCCATGGTTCTGGCATTGTATATATGTGACCGATGGTTAAACAAATGTGCGTGGATATGTATTCAAAACAGAGCCCAAGCACCGGTCGTATGTGCCATACCACATAACCTTTGGCTATGCTGTGGGCGCGCGCGCGGTTGTATATTTGGTTCGAACGGTTGTGTAACCAATGACCGCCACTTGTCCATTAGCTATTTGCCTTGGGTCGGAGCCTCGTTTGCATATTGTGCATGGACACATGGGTCACGCGACCATGGCCTTGGCGGTTAGGGCTAGGTGCGCCCGTAACCATCCTACAATTCGCACCGTTTGTGCGGTTGCATCCGGTGCTGAGATTTTACACTTAAATGTGCATGGGGGCTAGGTTGAGCCAACAAGAGTGCATTGTGTAGATGCAGAGACAACAACCTTGAAGGGGGGACTTCTAGGAAGCCTATCTACTTCATTTTTTGGCCAAATGAGGTGCCGAAAAAGTCCAGCTAGGGGTTTTTGGACGTTCTGAAGCCATTGGAGCAGTCTATTGGTCATTTTGAGAATTGTAAAGCACATTTTTGAGCCTTTTGAGCAAATAATACAAATGATCCATTGGAAGCTGGACCAGGAGATGTAGCCCAAGAGAGGGGTGAACTCCTTTATCATTTGTTGTGTTATGTGTTTTCTGTTCTTTGATTATGCTGCTTTTTATATGCATCTTGAATGAGTAAATCCTATTAAAGATGTGTTTTCAAATTTGATCCATTTGCTTTTAACACATAAAATTTAACTTGCAAATATTTTCAAGAATACAAGTCTTCTTCATTTTTCGATCAAGTTGGTATCAGAGCATAGGTTTTTGAAGACTTGATTATTTGCAGGTGTTTCATTTTCTGATGCTCACAAGGTTGAAACTCACAAGAGGAGAAGGTAAACTTGTAGAGCCAAGTTCTCATCTTTCAAGGAGGAAGCATATACCATCACCGCAAGTTTCAAGGAGGCATTCACCAAGTATGGCTCATGAAGAGAGTCATGAACATGTTCCTGTAGAAGAAGAAGATCTCAGAAAAGTTGTCATGGAAATGAGAGAGATGATGAAGATCTTGATAGAAATGAATACAAGGTTGCAAGGTGAAGGCTCCAACCCTTCAAAGCATAAGGGAGACAATGGTGATAAAACTCCAAATGGAAATGAAGGGAATGGTGCTTCTCCACCACCCTCTCCTCCATCATCATCTTCTTCTTCTTCTTCTTCTACCAGTTCAAGACCTCTTCCGAATTCTCCAAAGGGACATGGTAAAACTCCTTCGCAAATTCCTTCATTAAATATTGATATTAAATTCAAATTGCCAATATACAATGGAGAAGTTAATGCTGAGAAATTAGATAATTGGATACGTCAGATTGAGGTATATTATAGGATACAAAAAATTCAAGATGATGAAACCAAAATTCAGCTTGCTTCTTTAAGATTGGATAGTGCAATGCTCATTTGGTGGGAATCCAAGACTCAGGAGGACATGAAGAAGCATGTTAAAATTTTAACCTCTTGGAATGATTTTATTGTTGCAATTAAAAGACAATTTTATGCATTGGCATATAAGCAAAAGGCTACTATGGATTGGCAAAATTTTAGACAAGCTAAAGGACAGAATGTACAAAGCTTTACTCAAGAATTTAGGAGAAAAGCTTTGGTTTTGGGAGTAGATTTGTATTCTCAAGAAACTTTACTCAAATACATTGGAGATTTGCATAGTTATTTGAGACATACTATACTCATGTTTAATCCTTCAAATCTAGATGAAGTTTGTGTTCAGGCTACTCATTTGGAAGCAAGAGGAAGGAATGAAACTCATGAGGGTAACAAGAAGCCTTTCATCCATGGAGACAAAGGAAAGAAGAAGTTCAAGGGCAATGGAAAAAAGAATATTGTTGTTAAGAAAGAGGGAGAAAAATTCACATGTAAACATTGTTCAAAAGATGGCCATGATGAAGACCATTGTTGGAAACCTCATCCTGAAAGAAGACCCAAAAAGTTCGGCAACAACAAAGGGAAGTCAAAGACTGCTGCAACCATACAACATGATTTAGGTTCTTATTTGGGTGATGAAACAAAGATCACAGCTATGGGTTATCAAGGTAATGGTTCTATTGCAAGTACTATTTCTTCAAGTAATAATAATATCAATGTAACTCGGCAAGAAAAAGAGAGAATTGAACTTTTTCACATAAGGGTTGTTTCAAAGCATACTAAGATAGATACTCTATTTGATACTGGATCTCAAGCAAACCTTATTTCTAAAGAAACTGTTAAGAAATTAAAGTTGGAAAAAATTCCACA
>ML803526.1:72112-84252 GCA_009831015.1 Picea engelmannii
AACTATTCGCACTGAAACATATGCGCAGACTGCGAACCTCAGTGATTCTCGCAGGCTGCTAATGATGACAGTGCGAGAATTCCTGAAAGTGATGAAAAATTTGAAAAATCAAGCAAAATTCAAACTGACTTTTTGACCCAGAAAGTCTCTCAGGGTATCCTGAGGACTCAGAGATTTACAAATCAGGAGAAAAAGGCAACAAGAGAAAATGGCCACAAAAAGTTTAAAAACCATAAAGACAAAAGGGATAAGATCCCCAGTGGAGTCGCCAATTTTGTTTAAGGATAAATTTGTGAGTGCGGACACAGACCAATCTCCCCAGATCCACCTGGATCTGGAACAAAACGTGACAGAATACTACCCTTTCCCTAGATCTAGACCATTGAAATGAACTAAGAGAAATGGATGACGGACATACCTTATGAACGCTCTCCTTTAGTCTCTGTTGTTCCTTGCTCTGCTCTGATGCTCTTGCGTCGTTCCGATCACAACAACACAAACCAATCACAACAAATGCAGATTAATGTATTCAATACCTAGTCTATACATGTGATCAAGGAATCATGTAATAAGATGACATCATCATTATGGGAAAGGGACAGATTACTGTATTGCATTAATGAAAGAGAAACTTACAACCTGAGCCTTGATGTCGTAGGTCTCCTTTCGATGGCTCCTAGATTTGACACACACACTTTCTCATGAATGAAGAAATTCAACCACATATGATGATCTTGCTGCTGTAGCATCAGTCCTCCATACAGTCTTGCACCAATTCTCCAATCAATCTCTTGCTAGCTTGCTTCTTCTCTAGTCTAGTCAACCATTTCCATGAGAAATCTCTTCAATATATAGGATAAGATTGATAAGTTACTTGGATAGGGAATAATCCCAAGATATCTGGAAAGTCAGTATTTTGCCAACCATTCGAACTCCAACTCACCCTTCTAGAAGATTCCTTCTAGAAGAATCGAGGACTTATTCATTTTCCTCCTTTAGAAACATGTCCGCACCCTAACCATTGACACAGTGCGAGAAGTTCGCAGTCAAGATTAATGCAGAATGAAGGAATTAAGGATTCTCGCAAGAGAGTATATATGCAGCCTGCAAACTATTTTCAAAATATGATTTTGAGAAAATGACAAGTGTAACTTTCTTCAGGAAAAAGTTCTTAATGAAGAGTTTGATCTTCCATTATCATGACACAATCATAATATCATCTCGATAACCAAAAATGTGGATAACAAACTGTCCTACAGTTCGCACCATTTGTGCGGTTGCGTCCGGTGCTAAGTTTTTATGCTTAAATGTGCATGGGGGCTACGTTGAGCCAACAAGAGTGCATTTTATAGCTGCAGAGACAACAAGCTTGAAGGGGGGACTTCTAGGAAGCCTATCTACTTCATTTTTTGGCCAAATGAGGTGCCGAAAAAGCCCAGCTAGGGGTTTTTGGACGTTCTGAAGCCATTGGAGCAGTCTATTGGTCATTTTGAGCAGTGTAAGGCACATTTTTGATCACTTTGAGAAAATATTACAAATGATCCATTGGAAGCTGGACCAGGAGATGTAGCCCAAGAGAGGGGTGAACTCCTTTATCATTTGTTGTGTTATGTGTTTTCCGTTCATTGATTATGCTGATATTTATATGCATCTTGAATGAGTAAATCCTATTAAATATGTGTTTGCAAAGTTGATCCATTTGCTTTTAACACATAAAATTTAACTTGCAAATATTTTCAAGAATACAAGTCTTCTTCATTTTTAGATCACTCTGTGCGTTCTAATGTTTCTTACTTTCCTCCCAACCTCCCCCTTTTTTCTACGTACCATTACCAATGCCCTGCCAACTCTTATCCACATGCATTTCTAATTCTGGGGTTTCCTTTAAAGACTTGGACAATTTAATTTTAAACTCTCCATGGGAACCCTTACACCTATGTGTCATTGCATTAACTGGATGGGTATCTGTTGACTTGTGCATCATTACAGTCAAGGAATCCTTTTAAGCACTTAATTTATATTTTATTCAGTGAAAGTACTACACTGCATTATGTTGAGTGTAATATCAATGGCATGAATCATTTTAGTGTGTTTAAATTATGATTTATACAACAGAAAGGAATACATCGTATTATGCCTCAGTTTAATATTAGTAGCATTATTATATTAATTATATTATAGAATGGAAGAATATTATTATTCTAGCACTTTAGCATTGATGAGGATGTTGTTTGCAAGTTGAATCGCAAGCCTCACTTGATGAAGAACTTTGTGGTTGGGTTTCTAATTTTAAAAATGTTTTTAGGAACTAAATTTTTATCAAATTGTGACAAGACTATGCAAAATTATTCCAATAGTTGTAAGGATGTTAGATTATTGTTTTGCACATTAAAGTTTGATTATTAATTGGAAACTTCTCATGCGTTATTACATTTATTTAATGCTTGATGGATTGACTAGCTTTCTTCTTGCGCCTTGGAATGGTAATGAACCATGAGCGAGCGAATGAAATCCTCATGCTACCAATTTATGTCAACAAAAGATAATTAACTTAAGTATATTCTAATTCACCACTGATCTTGTTGAGTTAGTCCTTGCGCGCACCAACTTATATGTGTTACATGTTGATGTGGAGTTGACCTCTTGCTCTTATAAATTTGGATGGTTATATTTTAGACCTGTGCGTAAATAAAAGGAATGCTTGTGGTTACCCTGTGTCGATGATTAGCTTGATTGACAATAGGGTCCTTTCGTTAGTACATTTATTATAATAAAGTTTTGGACCTCTTGTGCAGTGAATTTTATGTCATGCTTCATGGATTAGAGATTGTTTATTTACAACTTAACTTACCCTTGCGTTGTCATGATCTGGTGGCATGATCCCTCATGAATGGATGATTACGCGCATTGATTGGCAAGTGATTTGTTAACCCAACATTAGATCATGTGTTTACTTATTAATGTTGTCGTCTGTTTAATTAGGGAAAGTTTAATCGTGTTCCAGGGAATTTCTATGTTACCTGAGTCGGTTTAATTGAATGTTTGTGTCGGGATGTTCGTGGATGATTCTCTTTAGCTTAGTCGTTTATATACTTGTCGAAATAAATGGTCATAATTTGCTTCAAGCTTCTTGGTGTGCTATTATGCTATGCGTTCTATGCTGATGTGTTGCGCAAACTTCATTCCCGCTGATATTGTCAAGATGTGATGCTATGAATCCATGTTTATGTTAGTGACCTATTGTTTAAAAAAAATAAAAAAAATTACTTGTGGGGCGTAGTATGTGTCATAATGATGGGTTGTTACAACGTGTCCCTTTCAAAATTTTGGTGTTCGAGACTTCAGGATTTTAGAGTATTTTCTTGCTGTGTAAAACTCCCAAAATAGAAACTCTCGATGTGACGTAAACCTATTGACGTCACATGATGACTTGGCATGTGCCGAGTAGCTGCCACATGTCATTTAAATTCATGATTTACATGTGCCTAAAATTCCAATTTTACTTTGACACTTGTCACTATTTGACTGTGCCACGTGTCCTAAATGACGTGCTCTACTGACGTGGTTTGTCAACGTGTCTTGCTTCCTCGACTTCAGGGCTTTGGAATTTGGGTTTATTTGTTGTATGTTATGTGCAACCTCCCTATCTCCAAAATGGTGAAATCCTGACTAAAGGTGCTAGCTCCTCTTCCACATCCCGTTTTACATGTGACCTCGAGTTATGACCCAGGGCTGAGTGTTTCATCATTTTCGCATTTCGAGATTTCAAACAACTCTCGTCGTTGTTTCTCCGAATCACAAATCCCTGAATTCATTGATCTAGTGCCACGTGTTCTCCTTTCAACCGATGACTATAATCTCTTCAGAATTTTGAACTTCGTGAGTTTAGGATCCTTGACTTATTGACACTCCAAATCCTTTGATTCCTGAGTTTCGAAGGAACTCACAGCTAACCGTCATGTTTCTTCTCCCAGATCTAATGGTCGATATCCTTCGTCATCATATTTATAGTCATTGTCACTTTGACTAGAAGGTAGGGGGCCTGACAGGTCATCCCGGGCTCCATGCTGGTGAGCTTCTCATTGAGTCCAAACACTTAGAGCCCCCACCATACCTTTGCACTACATGTCGATAATCTATGAAGAGAGTTGTGTATATAAACCTATACATCTGTATTCATGCTTCTAGTGTGGGATAAATCCCATTACTTGAGACAATCGCCGTCGTTAATTTCTTGATCAAACGGTTGTTGAATCTTCTCGCCTTTTCTTCACATTGTTCAACTTCTCAGCCTTTTCTTGTGCAATGTTCAACTGCATTCTGTAATGCGCTTCTTTCGTCTTCAGATCATAGAAACATTGTTGATCCTATCATGATCAACAATAAACACATATTTCCTCTATGTGCAATGTCTTATTCCTTCTGATCTTTGATCATTTGAGTATTCTCTTCTCCTGTTTGCTCTTTCGATCTCTACACACTATTTTTTCATCATCATCACACACTATTTTGTCATCATCATCACTTCGATTTTTTACATCAATGACAATATTTACAACAACTATAAAAGTCATGGGAAACAAAAGTTTGCGGAAGAGAAAATTTGATTCCACTCGAGATGATACTCACCAAAATGAACAAAGGAAAGAGCATTATTGGAGAAAGAAATGAGAACATGCAAATATTGAAGAAAGAAACGATGATAATGTAAATAGAGATTTTCAACAAGAAGAAGTCCAATTAGGTATGCATGCACATATTATCTATATTAAAAGTATAGAATTCAAATTTAAAATATTGTTTAACATAATTGATTGTAATTACAATTTGATGTTTTTCAAAAAACAGAAATAGATTTGTCTCATAATGTCGAAGAACACTTTGAAACTGAAATTGAAGTAGAAGATGTTGAACCCAAAATTGAAGCAGAAGATGAATCACCTATAGATATGTACATAAATTTAGATAATACAAGATGAACACTTGTATATATACTTTAGCGAACTTATGTTTGGGTTTTGTTGTTTAATATAAACTTTAAATTGAAATATGCAGGAGAATCTATCAACATTGATGATGAAATTTTAGAAAATGTTGATACTGACAAATTTGAGAAGAAAAAAACTAAGCATTATATAAGATATCGAACTAAGAATATGTATAATACTTTTTTCAATGATGAATCATTAATAGTACAAGATCAACTTTTACTCTATCTAATAAAGTCAAGAAAGTTAAAATAAGCTACATCATTATTGGGTATTCAAAAGTCGACAAAAGATACAAAGGTGAAACAAAATGTCTTTGAAAATATAACTAGTTTATTATAATCTTTTGGAAAATCTCGAAAAAAAGATGCCAGTGTTGCACGTAGAGCGATACAAATAGCAGTTGTTTCATCTAGAAATATAAAAGATCGTTTGACACAACACATGGAAAAAACGATGGGAACATCAAGAAAAACATTGCACAAACATAGCAAATTTCGATTGTAAATAGATGCAAATGATGAACTGGCTTGTTGGACAGTGATTTCTAGATAACCCTACAAAGATAGACTTGCAGAAAATGTTAAAGAATTGGCCCATAATTGTTCGTTGGAAGAATCTCGCATTTCACCACATACAAGGGATGTATTGCGACAAAGAATAGCATGGAAAAAATATGAATAAAATACAAAAACATATATTGACAATGACACAAATAATATTGTTCAATAAGTTCAAAGAAGAGAACAAAGAAGTTAAAATTTCCATCAATACATTTGTGCAACAAAAACCATGGTTTGTTAAACCCATCATTCTTTGTGACACTTGTTGTTTTCATTATCACGTGGAATTTGAGTTTTATTATGACACTTTTTTGGATTTTGGTAAAACTTTATGGCCAAGTTCACCTCCTCCTTCCACATTTTGTGCTTTTATATCTGAAATTCTATGTGAAAGAGAATGTGATGATTTATTTTACAAAAAACAATGTGTTGGTGGAACGAAATGTGATCGTTGTGGAAATCTAAGTTTGTTTCACTCAAATTATCATATTGATATGAATGATCAATCATTTTCTAATATAATAGTCAATTGGAAGAGATATGAATATATCAACAACACAACTCCAAATTCTTCAAATGTTATTTCCAAAAGGATTGATTTGATAGTAGATAAAATCTATGTGATAGATTTTCTGAAGAAGTTTGAGGAAGAAATTTATAAATACACCAAACATTCACATAGAGATTGATCACAATACCTACAATTCAAACAATCTAGTGAAGTGTTTCCACCAGGGACAATTTTGGTTGTAGTTGATTTTGAAGAGAATTACACATTCGTTGCACAAAAAGAAATACAGAGTGAATAAGATCATTCTGATCAAGTCACGATATGTGTCCACGTTCTATATATACATGCTCAAGAGAGTCTTGATAACATAGAAAGCACCAACGACAATTGACATGTTATTAAAGAATATCACTTTTATATAAGTGATGATCGAACACACGACACACATTATGTACACCATTGTTTTGATAAATTTTATGATTCATTGAAAGAACAGGAAATCAGATTCGATTGACATTGGATATGGTCATATGGGTGTGTAGGTTAGTTCAAATCTTCACGATCATTCTATTGATTAGGTCTTCTTCATAGAAAATTAAACATTACACATTGTTCGAATTTTTTTGAGACTGGTCATGGAAAATGAGAGCATGACGGTGTAGGGGCATGTGTAAAATGAGAAATTCAAATGTATCAGATGAACCCTCATGCCGATCGATTTGAGTCCGTTGAACAAGTTGTTGAATGGTGCAAAATGGAGCTAAGCCATGAATATAATCCGTCAAGGGATGTGCGCAGGTGTGTCTATATATACATGTGTTACACATGTACACATGATATTTTTATTTGAATGTGTTCAAATTTATATTCAATCTTCAATGATTTTCTTGAGAGATTTCAAGTTAACAAGTTCTTGTCTTGTGCAGGTATTTTTGGTATGTTGAAATCCAAGATGTAAATAGATCAATCCCATATGACGCCATTACAATACATGCGACATGAAAAATACATTCAGTTAAAACAAAACGTTATCAAAATGTGTTTGCATCTGATAGAATAAATGAGTCTTGTTTTTGTTCTGTTTGCATAGAAGACACAGAATCCATAGATATTTGCGAAAACAAAAATGTAGAATATGTTAAAGCTTGGAGACATACTGAACTTAATGTAAAAAGGAAAATTCCACTTGAAAGATTAGAGGAGATGGAATCAAATGAAACTATAGTGTCAGTTGATGGAGATAGACTTTCTGATCTTGTTAGAGAAGGTGATTTTTATGTTTGAATTTTTTCAAATAACTTGTCGATGTACTTGTGTGATAATCTAACACGAACTATTTTTTGTCAAATATATCCAATTATTTGTAGGAGATGTCTTTGTCATGGTTTCACCTATAGACAACATTGAAAACGTGAAATACTATTTGATGTGATGCACAGAAAAAAAGATGAGGCTATTAGAAGATTTTGATGATAACGGTTTTATATATGAAAGAGGATCCATTGTATTGAAAGGATATTTTTTTCAAGAAACCCATCAAACTGATAGTCTGGTTCACTTTCAATACTACCATTCATATGTCACAAGTTGTCAATATAGTCATTTGGTATGTGCAACACACATAAAGTTAATAGAAGTTCAATAATAAAAAAAAAGAAACCGAAAATGAAAAATGTCCAAAACCAATCATGAACGAATAATTGAAGATGGAATACCATTACGATTTTTTTCAACAAGTGACACATGTACATTCCTGAATTTTTTATTTTGCATTTAAAGTACATGTATTTATGAATATCTAGGATTCTAGAATCATTTCCAGTTTAGTTTACTTTCATGGTCCATTCAATTAAGAAAAGTTGTATTTCCCATGAATTATAAAGTTTATCTTGAACCTTATTTACAATTTCAGGGAAGAACCTATAGATTGTATCTAGGGAACCTAAATTGACCTGTACTTTGGATGATTATACTTTAATCCTACAAATTATCCAAATCATATACACAAATCATTTAATGCATGTAACCAATTTCATACATATAGGATAAATGCATTCATTATTTGCAATTTGATTGTTCAATGTTTTTTCATATGAAAATGATAACTTCATATCAAAACTAGGACCCATTTCCATGTGATTATAAGGGACTATTGATGGCTTATAAAAACTTTAAATTCTGATAAATTTTAATATCAATATAAATTTTAATTAAGATCGCTTACTTATATTAAATTTGATGACTTGTTTTGATTATTTTCATTGTTGGACTTGTATTAAATTTGATGACTTGTTTTGAATATTTTCAACCATATTTCCAAATAGGATATGTATAAAAAGGGTATAAATAAAAAACTCCAGATCATTCTTAAAAAACACAGATAAAATATGGTTCAACCATATTTTATCTATTTTTTTCAACCATTACACGAATCAAAATTATTTTATCACCATTACACCAATCAAAATTGAGTTGTATACTTTTTGTATTGTGAGTATTTTATTTTAAGCTAAAAAATTATTAAACACCATTTCAATTGAACACCTACTTTTTTCAATAGTACTTTTTTCCATTTTATTTTAATAATATTGCATTAATTTTTAAAAAAGTTAAACATATTTTATATTTTCTATTGTAATAACATCTTGTTTCAAATTTTAACTCATTCCAATTTTTATTTTATTTTACGAGCATTATATAAATTAAAGTTGAATTGAACATCTCTTTTATTTTGAATATTGTTTTTTTAATTATTGTTCTCAAAATTAAATAAGACTTTAAAACATCTCTTTAATTTTGAGATTTTATTTTATTAAGGGTATATGAACTTTGAAGTGAATATCTCTTCTAGATTTTAGCATTTTTTTAATGACTATGATAAAATTAAAAAAGAGTTGATCATCTCTTCCATTTTAAGGTTTTATTTTATTTTCGCATCAATTTGAGCATTTTATTTTATCATTATCACACAAACCAAAAAAGAGTTGAACATATCTTCTATCTCATTATTTTATTGTATAAACATTACCTATAATTAAGTTGGATATCTCTTCTATCTTGAGAATTTTATTTTTATTACTTGTAACATCCCTCCTCGTTACGACAACAGCTCTGATAACAGGTGCAGATTTTTTTTTGTTTTAACAGTGTGTGTGCGTGTGTAGGAGGGGAAACAGACACACATGACTCTACATCACCGCCCGACGACTAACAAGGCGCAACCATCAGGATCACAACAAGAATACGCAAGGCGCACCACAAGTAACTGCAAGTAAAGACACCCAAGACCAAGGCGCCCCACAATATCTTCAACAATAACGACATACTGGGTTAGGTACCGTACGAACACAGAAGGTAGAATCCATGGTAGTAGGTTTACTATTTCTGCACAGGAAAGCAGGGCGTTTAATCTTAATCCTCTGCTCCGGAGAGAGAGGAGGTCAGATAAGCTCCTGGCCGACTGCTCAGGCAGAAACTAGTAATCCCCTAAGGTGTGTCGCAAGAGTGGAAACCCTGCCTTTAAAGGGCCCGAGACTCTTGATACGGCACTGGATTCTTGACGCAGGGAAACACACAGACAATACTAAGGCTACTGAAGGTGTCTACATCCCTCCCAACAAAAGAAGACCACGCAGTGCACTACCCCCAAGTACTACAAATCAGGGACAGTCAAGACCCCTACGGGAGACGCAAGTCCCAAGACACTAATACCGACCAACCACTATTGAGACCTGAAGACATCAATAAAGATCAATTTCTCCATTAATTATCATTAACCGACGAAGACTTTATCCTAAGGTAAAAACCAATGATCTCAACCCCCATTATTTAGTTATAAGGTCATTAGGCAGGAGTTCAGGGACAAGCAATCAGCACAAGCGCAATGCATTTTTCTGTTAATCGCCATAATTGAGCAACGATGTCATACCATAATGGTACACCCTCGAGCATTTTCATTCTCCATATTATCTTGCCTTTCCTTCCAATTTATTACCATACATTGGAATAACCTAACCGATATTGCATTGCAATTTAGACCTTATCATTAGCACTTCAATTCAAACGAATAATAACCTTGCAAATTAAACATCATCATGAACAATTCAATTAAACAAAGCGATTCAACCATCATCATTAACATTGCAAATTAAAACAAATATTATTATTGCAATTCAAACAAGTATTATCATTTCAATTAAGAAAATATTAATAACAATAAACTCATTATCAAAATCAATAAGATTACAATTAGTCCACTTCTTCCTTCACATCGAACTAACTACCCTAAACCATTACATTAAGGATCAACAACCAAACATTATTAATAATAATCTCATTATCAAAATCAAATAGGAATTACAGTTATTCAACTTCTTCCTTCCATTAGATTAAGCTACCCTAAAACCATTACTTGAATACTCAATTATTTTATATGAGGAATATATTTTCTTAAATCTAATAAAAAGAATTTTAAATAAATCAAGCACAATATAAAAGCATAAGTTATAATACATAATACCAATTACCCTTTAACCTCATTTATATATGATACATGCAGATTACTTGAATATCTAATTGTTCATTCATACATGATATATACGGATTATTTGAATACTCAATTATTTTATATGAAAAATATATTTTCTTAAATCTAATAAAACAAATTCTTAATCAATAAAGAACAATTTAAAATCATACATTAAAATTAAAAGATAATTTCAATTAAAATAATATTAACTACACCGATACATAGCACAAACTATCCCAATTACTCTTTAACCACATTTAGACATGATCCGGACATATTACTTGAATTTTCAAAGTGTTTTTGAAATCTAGCATCAAACTAAAACTTATAAACTCACGTTCTACGTAATCATTCGAAATAAACGTTAAAGTCCAGGTCTAAATTAATAATCAATTTAAATAAATCCCATAAATTAAATCATACATCCTGATTAGATTAGATAATCAATAAAGTAAATAACATAAAACATAAGTCTTAATTCTTAAACTACCTTTACCAATCTACGGAAATGTTTAATACCGTAGTTATAGAAACTACAACATTATAACTCTCGAACATAATCATCCGGGCGACAACATTATTATTCTTGAAATATTTAAAGGAGAAAAATCGGAAATTATGCGATAAAATGGTCAACAAGCCTGGTCATGAACATAATTAAAGAAGACAATTAAAACAAAGGGGTCTCTCCATTAAACGAGAGAAGCGAGGTTCAGGTGAGACAAAATCAAGGCCTTTAGAAATGGGCTCTGCTACACCACATTACAGCATTAAAGGCAGTCATTAGCATCCCTATACGGACTTACATCCTGGCCACATAACCCTAACATCGGCGGCTAACAGCTGGCAATACCAGCGGGAAAAATAGTAATGAAATGAAGTTTGGTAGCGATCAAGGCAATCTTCAGAACTACACAGCTCGGCATCCATCGATTGGTAGCTTCCAGAAAGGCCAAAATGCCTAAGGAGGTCCCTCAACGCGCCGCCATTTTGGGCCAACGTAGGAATCTCTTCCCCAAGTCGCACAGGAATTACACCAACGCACAGTCTTAAGGGTCGAGGGGTGTGGAGAAACCTCCTTCAGTTCGCAAGGGATTCAAATACACAAAGCAGAGAGGTAAAACCCAAAATCTCAGCGATGTCACCACCAGGAAAACAAATGGGCGATTTGTGCAAGGTAAAACGCCATAAAATAATACACGGCCGCGAATGGGGATGCCCAGCCCATAAATAAACTCCCAATGAAAAGGAGAACCCACTGAAAAATGAACGCCAATGTATATGTAAAAAAAAATGACCAAGTAAAAAAAAGAAAATACACCGAAAAGCCACCACGGTGTATGTAAAAACGCCTAGGTAAAACAAAAGGAAACCCACTGAACAAAAACTACCATTATATATATATATATGCCGATAAACAAATTCCCACCGTAACAAATTCGCCCTTTGTACAAAAGCGAGAATCCACTGAAACAAAACCAAATCGCCCACTGTATAAAGACGAAACCCTACTGCAAAAAGGCTGCCCACGGTACAAACAATGAAAACCC
>ML803526.1:100859-117484 GCA_009831015.1 Picea engelmannii
CTGTCGGGACTTTCCTGATGGCTCCGATGGCTGCTGCGCGTCCTCCTTTGATGGACGATCCTGGTTAAATCTCAGGATTTCGAGATTTCTTATGTCCTAGACGCCTCATCCCAAGGACTCGCGAAATGTCGGACTCTGACTCCCTTCAGATCTCTGACACACATCTCAAGTGAATGGACGGTTCAAATTGATCTTCGCGTTTTTGAGACTTCTGATGTCCCGACTTTCACGACCTCGGGAACTTCGATTTTTTGAATGTCGATATCCCGATGCCTAGTGTCTGGATCTTCGAAATGGACGATCGTGTGACACGCATCCTCTCTCAGATGGACGGTCCATATTTGTGTCGAGGTTTTCAAGGTGGACTTACCCGATCTCCTATCCACGGGAATGCCGATATCCCGACTCCCAACACCTCGATCTCCGCCACGTGTCACCACTGACGGACGGTCCAGATCATTTCCGGGTAATTTCCCGTGGAAAATTCCCGATATCATGTCATCGAGACCTCCGATTTCCCGATACATGAAACTCCGATGAGCCAACCCTCCTTTCATGATTTTTCCTTCTATTCACGAGCTTAACCCTTGTGAAACTTCTGTCAGATCTGACGACTGACGGGTATCTGCTCAAGATCTGAAGGCTCAGATCCGTCCCACCTCGTGCATTCTTCCACTACTTCATGGATGTGGGAGGATCAACGATCCAAATTTTCTCATGGACCTTTGGAGGAGGGTCTACGATCCCGATTTCATCGCTATTCACGAAGATAGAGAGAAAAAGGGGCAAGGTATGTAACGCCCTTGTTACTTTCATCAATCTGACATTCGTGAATGACCATGGGTCTTCCGACAGGATCTCATCCATCGATTCATTACTTATCCTTATGCTGCTACTTCGAAATCTTAAGAGGGTCATTCCTCCTTGTACAGGGTTGTTTAAGACTTGCACCTTCAAGTCCTTTCTCCAGGTTCTTGGTAAAACTTTCCAAGGAGGGAATCTTTGTGAAGAGATCTATACCGGGGAAATCCCGAAGAAAGTTAAGGGTAAATAGCTTCCTGAGAGCGGGCTAGAAGCCTAACTTAGTTCAACCTAGGCATAATTAGATTCATTTATCAACGTAATTCATGCATGGTTTCCTCTGTTATAAGCATATATCTATTAACTCTTATCAAAACACTGCACAAACATTCTTACACTGACATCATTCACAATTTCACAGTTATATGAGCATATATATATCAGTATATGAATTTCAAGATGCAATATGTAAAACACTTATCAAAATAACACCAGGAGTGGGTGCAACTGCTAAGAGGGGTGCTCATTTCCACCCAACCGTAGGCGTAGTGACTCCCAACGGATTTACCACTAGCCACCCCCGAGCTGAGACCACAATGCTCTAAGACTACATCTCTCTGTCTGCCAGTGACCAGGAGTGAAGGTTGCAATCCTTCCTCTCTTCTATCACTCACTTTGCGTAATTCCAGAGTTCCCCTCGCGTCTTCCCCTCGAAATCGCTTCTACCTCATGCATTATCCTCTTGCGAGGTTGCGTGTGGCGCGATTACCCTCGCGTCCGATCAGGCCTAACGACTCTATGGATGGGCGGTTCACCATCCTATACCTCATTAAGCCATCCGCCTACCAGCCTGTGAGACATTAATTTCAGGGCCAGCGAGCCGCTTTTGGTTCTCCGGGCCAGTGGAGTCCAAATACGGTGTTAATTCTCGGTGGAAGTTAACGCCACCTTTCGAGGTGCCTTCCACCACCATCGTGGTATCTTTTTTTGCACATCCCCTCTCAGCAGTCATGCAATAAATTCAAAATGTTATTCACATTCATTGACCTCTTCCTCAAGGTCCATTTACATCACATATTCATATTTATGAGTTTTCCATAGTTCTTGGCCAGTCCAGTTATATTTACAAGCTGGGGGAAACAGGGTGTTACAATTTTCTCCTCCTTAAAAAGGGAACATCATCCTCGATGTTCTTATCTATTGACATGTATTGCATGTATAGAAGTAAACAAAATCGGATATGCATGTCTCATGGCATCCTCCATTTCCCATGTAGCCTCATCTGGGCTAAAATGTTTCCACTGCACCTTGACCTGTGAAATGGTTCTGTTTCGGAGCGGGGTTTCCTTTCTATCCAATATGCATTGGGGTGCTGGTAGAAATTATCCCTCTGGTTCCACCTGGATCACAGACACAGACCAGTCAATTATATGATTAGCATCATGTACATATTTCTTCAATAATGAAACATGGAAAACATGATGTGCTTTTACTGTGGGAGGAAGTGCTAGCCGATAGGATACAGGTCCCACTCTATCTAGAACCTCAAAGGGTCCACAATATCGAGGTGTCAATTTGGCACAAGCTCCCATTTTCAGGGAACTCCTTCTGGGCTTAATTCTGAGGTATACATGATCTCCCATTTGGAACTCTCTTGGAGTTCTCTTTTGATCAACGTAACTTTTCTGTCGGTTCTGAGCGACCTTCAGATTTTGTTTTATCTGAGTCACTTGTTGTTCCATTTATTTCAACATATCGGGTCCAATAGAAATCCTGTTTACAGGGTTACTCCAGCTGACGGGAGTATTACACGACCTACCATAGAGGACCTCAAAGGGACTCATCTTTAAGGATGCTTGGTAGTCATTGTTGTAGGCAAATTCTAACAATGGCAGGTAGTCTTCCCATTTCGTGGGTTGATGCATTACATGCATCCTTAACATATCTTATAATATTTGATTTACTCTTTATGTCTGTCCGTCGGTTTGAGGGTGATAGGCGATGCTAAACAACACTTTAGTCTCTAATCCTGCCATCAGTGACTTCCAAAAATTGGAAGTGAATTTTGTGTCTCTGTCAGATACTATCTCCCTCGGCATGCCGTGCAATCGGAACACCTCTTTCATGAATACATGGGCGATATCTATCACCTTGCAGGTTGATTTGACGGGGATGAAATGAGAAGACTTGCTTAGTTTATCCACCACTACCATAATGGCGTCATTTTGTTTGGTTGAAGTTGGCAATCCAGTGATAAAATCCATGGAGATGGTTTCCCATTTCCATTCTAGGATGGGTAGAGGGTGTAGTAGTCCTTCTGGGTGTCGATGTTTTGCTTTAACCTATTGGCATTCTATGCATTGGGCCAAATATTTGGCTATGTCCTTTTTCAATCCAGGCCAATAAAATTGTTTATGGGTGGTAGTAATCATTTTCTGGTATCCTGGGTGACCAATGTAGGGTCTTTTATGTAGTTCATCCATGATGAACCTATTCAAGTCGTCACAATTGGGAATGTATAGTCTATCTCTGTAAGTGAGAAGGCCTCCTTTGGTCATATGATAGCCTTCATATTTTTCTCCAGCGAGTTCTTGCTGTAGGTATAGGGTCACAGCCTGAGCAAAGGAATCTATTTCTTGTGCATTTCTGACTTTGTTCTTGACATCTATTTTGTAGGTACTCACCGCTGCCAGGTGAATTGTCTTCATGCTTCTGCTGAGGGCATCGGCTACCCTATATTCCTTCCCTTTGATGTGTTTGATTTCAAAATCAAATTCTCTAAGGAGGGCCATCCATCTAGCTTGTCTAGTATTGACCTTGGGTTGGTCAAATAAATATCACAATCCACAGTGATCTGTCATAAGTACAAATTTTCTTCCCAAGAGGTAATGCCTCCACATTTTTAAGGTGTGCACTATGGCCTCCAGTTCTAGATCATGAGTCACATAGTTGACCTCATGTTCATTCAATTTTTCCGATTCATAGCAGATCGCCTTTCCTTCCTGCATAAGGACTCCTTCGAGCCCTTCTTTACAGGCATCTGTGCACACAAGGAAGTCAGCTTCCGGGTTAGTGATTTCAGCACGGGTGCATGGGTCAGTAGATGTTTCAACCTTTGAAATCTTTCTTCACATTCTTGTGTCCACAAGAATTTTGTCCCCTTCTTCTGGAGGGCAATGATTGGACAACCAATCTTGGAGAAATCTTTTATAAATCTCCTATAGTATCCCGCCAATCCCATAAAGGATCTGATGTCTGAGACATCCTTTGGGGTAGGCCATTCCATGATAGACCTGATCTTGTCAGGACCTACTGCTACCCCTTCCTCGGACAAAACATGTCCCAAGTAGTGTATTTGCTTATGAAAGAAGTCACATTTGCTGAATTTAGCATAGAGTTGATGCTCTCTTAGCACTTACAGCACAATTATAAGGTGCTCTTCATGTTCTTCTCTATTCTTAGAGTAGATTAATATGTCATCAATGAAAACTAGTACAAATTTATCTAGAAATTTACTGAGTACATTGTTCATTAAGCACATGAAAGTGGTAGGGGCATTGGTTAACCCAAATGGCACTACCAAAAACTCATAATGACCATACCGTGTCCAGAAAGCGGTTTTATGGATGTCTTCACCCTTAATTCAGACCTGATGGTATCCCGACCTCAAGTCAATCTTTGAGAAAATAGATGCACCCACCAACTGATCGAATAGATCATCGATCTTGGGCAAGGGGTATTTTCTCTTTATGGTTACTTTATTAAGTTGTTTGTAATCTATACATAGTCTAAGGGTTCCATCCTTCTTTTTCACAAACAGGACTGGTGCTCCCCATGGGGACACATTGGGTCGAATATAACCCTTATCTATCATTTCTTTCAATTGCAATTTGAGTTCAACTAACTCAGGTGTGCTCATCCGGTAGGGTGTTCTAGACACTGACACCTCTCTTGGTGCGAGCTCTATCGAGAAGTCAATGTCTCTTCTCGGAGGTAGACCCAGTACCTCTTCCGAAAACACATCTCTGTACTCTCTCAGGAAAGGGTGATCATCCAAGCTTGGTTTCGAGCCTTCGATGGTTTTCAACACCTGTATTGCGTATAGGGGACATCCCTTTCGGCAATACTTTCTCATTTGCAGGGCTGATATTTGTCTCACTGAGACCGGTTTTCGGATTCCTTAGAGGGTTATCCTTTTTCCTTCTTTTCTCACACATTCTAAGGTTTTATGGTAATAGTCTAGTTTGGCTTTATGAGCGGCCAGCTAGTCCATACCAATCAACAGGTCGTATGATCCCAGGGGTAATACATTAAGGGTTGTTTGGGTGAGGAATTCACCCAATATTAGTTGACAGCCTGGTATGACCTCTACTAGCTTTCTTTTGGTGCCCATGGCTAGCTGTACTAACCATGGTTTAGTTTTCTTCTGTGGCTATAGTTTACACTTATCAACAACTCTAGGGGCTATATAACTCAAATTTGAACTAGGGTCAATCAAAATAGACACTAGATGGTTGGAAATCATACCCTCTATTTCCACCATTGAAGCTTGGTGGTCAGCTTGGTTATTATCCAAGGCTGCATAAATCTGCGGCACACTCCCTGCCACATCATTGACTGTGGTAGCTTCCTGAATGTTATAGACTTTCCGACTGTTCTGTTGTCGGTGTGGACAGTCTCTCGGGAGATTCTTTTCTCCACAACCATAGTATTTCAGAGGTTCTTTCTTTGGGTTATTAGTTTTCACTGGCATAGGTCCAGAAGTATTGTTTCCATCCACTGAGGGGAATTTCTGCTGAAATACACTTCGGGTTGGGAAGTTCATTCTAGGGTTCTTTTTGTAGTTTTTAAATCCTGAGGATTTGCTCCCCTTTTTCTGAAACCTTGAACCACTCTTTTGTTTCTAGTCTCCATGAGACTCTGCCTGATGTCCATATTGTTCATGACAATATGTTGCCTTTTGTATAGTGTCTTATAAGGTCTTTGTCTCGTCGAATTTGATTCGGTTCCGGTATTCCTTGGCTAACCCACTAATGAAGCGTTGTGCCTTCGCCTTCTCTGCTTTCATGTAGGGTACATATCACAATAAGTCGAGGAATTTGTTGACATATTCCTCCATAGTAAATTGTCCCAGTTTGAGTTCATAAAACTCTTTAGCCTTCTCGTCGAAATATGTTTCCGACAAATACTTCTTCTGAATGTACTTCTCAAACCGTTTCCAAGACAAGTCCTCCTCACGGACCCCTTTCATATTCTTAAGGTCTTCCAACCAGATGGAAGTGTTTCCGTTCAGATTGAAAGTGGCCACTCGGGCCTTCAAATTCCCTAAAAAATCATGGACTCTAAAATATTTCTTCAGTCCAAGTAGCCAGGCCTCGGCTTCCTCTCCCTTCTTTATTTCACCGTCGAAGGAGGGAGGTTTGGCCTTTTTGAATTCCTCAAATTTATGACTCTTGGAGGTCTTTTGCTTCTTCTGTTTTCTTTGAGAATAGGAACCGGTCCTCCTGCTGGAAGAGCCTTCTGAATCACTAGCTTCCTTCTCAGTGGAATCGTCTGGCACTGGTACTTTACCTCTGGGGTGAACCTTTCTTGATGTACTTCTCTTAGTCTGGCCACTGACACAACCATGATTATGCATCTCAGGTTCATGCTGCATTTGTTGCTGTACGTCAGATAAGCTCTGCAGTAAAACTGCATTAATTTTGGTTTGCTTTTCTTGTTCTTTCATCATCCTTTCATTGTCGGCCTTGCAGATTTGCAATTCAACCATGTGACTCCTCACAGTCTCTGCTAAGTCTGGAGGGGTTCCTATTAATTTTCTTTCATCAGACTCTTCGCCTTTGTTGTGGGAGACTTCTCCCACCTCTTAGTGAGTCACCATACTCTGTGTCTGTAGATTTCCGCGGTTGATCATCCACTTGAGTGAAAAGACAAACGCTGGTTATTAGTCAAGAGTTAGATACATTTTTATAATTGCGCATGATTTATAACTCTTTCACATGCATACACAGTTGGGTTCTCATTTTTCAAGTTGTTAATCCTGGACAAAAGAGTCAAGTTAGGGGGTTACTCCTCGTAGGAGTGCTTCAAACGGAGCTTATGCACAACTCGTTCACGAGCCCAATGAGGCCAAGTGTTGTAACCATGCTCTGATACCACTTTGTAACATACCCACTACCTACAATCAAATTTTTTCGTTGATTTCTCAACAATGAGAATCCCCGAGGCTCACGGCAGCGAAAGGCGAATCCCAATATACAGGTCTTTATTTCCCTGTCACGGCCTCTTCTTCACGTGCCTGTGAATTTTCCTCGATGATAGCTTTGGGTTTCAGAGTTTCATGATCCCTGACGACAAAAGTCCCTGTCCTCTCGAACTCTCGATCTCCGATGAGCAATTTTACCGATACGCGCCCTTTACGCGTTAGCCCTCCTAGCTATGCTTTGGTCCATGTGACCATTACCCCCGTGACCGCAGTCTTACCACCCGTCGGGGTTTCGAGCTTTTAAGTGCCGCAATACATTGACCCACAGGATTCCTGATCCTTCAAATCCCGACACGCTCCAACTTCCGTTAGCTCTCTGGGCTAGACCTCTAGCCCACGTGACCACTATTCCACATGACCACAGCCTTGTCTCCCATCAGGGTTTCGAACATCGCAATGTAGAAATGCATAAACATTTTGTCCTCGGAATCCCCGATATCCCGATAGGACGTTATTTTCTGCTAGTCCCCTGGGCTAGAACTTTTGGGTCCATACGACCTCCTTCTATATGACCGCCATCCTACCACCTATCGGGGCTTCGGGGTTTCTAATGCTGAAAAACATTTTCCCACGGGGTTGCCGATCCCTCGAATCTCGATTCTCCGATAGGCTGACAGCTCGCCCCACGATGGCACTCTTCTCCTTGTCGAGGTTTCAGACTTCACGATTTTGAAATGCCGAAACCTCTCATCACCAGGATTCTTGATATCTCGATGACCAATATGCCAATAGATGACTTCCTGTCGAGACTTTCCCGATTGCTCCGATGGCTGCCGCGCGTCCTCCTTTGATGGAAGGTCCTGGTTAACTCTTGGGATTTCAAGATTTCTGATGTCCTGGACGCCTCGTCCCTAGGACTCGCGAAATGCCCGACTCCGACTCCCTTCATATCTCTGACACGCATCTCAAGTGAATGGACGGTTCAGATCGCTCTTCCTGTTTTCGAGACTTCTGATGTCCCGGCTTTCACGATCTCAGGAATTCCGATTTCCTGAATGTCGATATGCCGATGCCTAGTGCCCGGATCTCTGGAATGGACGATCGCGTGACACACGTCCTCTCTCAGATGGATGGTCCAGATTTGTGTCGGGCTTTTCAAGGTGAACTTACCCGATCTCCTATCCACGGGAATGCCAATATCCCGACTCCCGACACCTCGATCTCTGCCACGTGTCACCACTGACGGATGACCCATATCATTTCTGGGTAATTTCCCATGGAAAATTCCTGATATCATGTCATCGAGACCTCCGATTTCCCGATACATGAAACTCTGATGAGCCAACCCCCCTTTCAGGATTTTTCCTTCTATTCATGAGCTTAACCCTCGCGCAACTTCTGTCAGATCCGACGAATGATGGGTATCTACTCAAGATCTGACGGCTCAGATCTGTCCCACCTCGTGAATTCTTCCACTACTTCGTGGACGTGGGAGGATCAACGGTCCAAATGTTCTCATGGACCTTTGGGGGAGGGTCTACGATCCCGATTTCATCGCTATTCATGAAAATAAAGAGAAAAAGGGGCAAGGTATGTAACGCCCTTGTTACTTTCGTCAATCTGACAGTCGTGAATGACCATGGGTCTTCTGACAGGATCTCATCCGTCGATTCATTACTTATCCTTACGCTGGTACTTCAAAATCTTAAGAGGGTCATTCCTCCTCATACAGGGTTGTTTAATACTTGCACCTTCAAGTCCTTTCTCCAGGTTCTTGGTAAACCTTTCCAAGGAGGGAATCTCTGTGAAGAGATCTATACCGGGGCAATCCCAGAGACAGATAAGGGTAAATAGCTTCCCGAGAGCAGGTTGGAAGCCTAACTTAGTTCGACCTAGGCATAATTAGATATATTTATCAACGTAAGTCAGCAATGGTTTCCTCTGTTATAAGCATATATCTATTAACTCTTACCAAAATACTGCACAGACATTCTTACACTGACATCGTTCACAATTTCACAGTTCTATGAGCTTATATATACCAATATATGAATTTCAAGATGAAATATGTAAAACACTTATCAGAATAACACCAGGAGTGGGTGCAACTGTTGAGAGGGGTGCTCGTTTCCACCCAACTGTAGGTGTAGCGACTCCCAGTGGATTTACCACTAGCCACCGTCGAGCTGAGACCACGATGCTCTGAGACTGTGTCTCTTTGTCTGCCAGTGACCAGGAGCAAAGGTTGCAATCCTTCCTCTCTGCTATCACTCACTCTGCATAATGCCAGAGTTCCTCTTGCGTCTTCCCCTCAAAATCGCTTCTACCTCATGCCCTATCCTCTTGCGAGGTTGCGTGTGGCGCGATTCCCCTCGCGTATGATCAGTCCTGACAGCTCTATTGATGGGCGGTTCACCATCCCATCCCTCATTAAGCCATCTGCCTACCATCCTGCGAGACATTAATTTCAGGGCCAGTGAGCCGCTTTTGGTTCTCCAGGCCAGTGGAGTCCAAATACGGTGTTAATTCTCAGTGGAAGTTAACGCCACCTTTCCAGGTGCCTTCCACCGCCATCGTGGTCTCTTTTTTAGCACATCCCCTCTCAGCAGTCCTGCAATAAATTCAAAATGTTATTCACATTCATTGACCTCTTCCTCAAGGTCCATTTACATCACATATTCATATTTATGAGTTTTCCATAGTTCTTGGCCAGTCCAGTTATATTTACAAGCTGGGGGAAACAGGGTGTTACAAAAAGTCATATCAAAAGTGAGTGTTGAATTTGGTTGTTCTAGAAACTGAAAAAAGTGACATTCAGTCAGGTGTTCACTAAAATGCCAAGCATATTACATTAAATGTTGATCGAATAAATTTTAAGGAAAAACCAAATCTACACAAGTGTATCTATTCTGGAGGTTGAGGGAATGACTACAGTGAATATACTACCTATGTTTCACTGTTTGTTTTCTATTTGTTGTGCTATATTAATGCATATTTTCCATAACATATTACAATGTAATATGTCATAATATATATTATTATATAACATATTACATTGTAATATGTTATAACATATTACAATGTAATTATATGTTACATTGTAACATATTATTCCTACTAGCCTTATCACACCTCGAGAATCAAACCTTCATAAGGTTTGACCTCTGCAAGTTCTTGGCAAATACAATGCACTAACAATTTTTATATTTTAGGGGTACCAGATCATTTAGGTACCAATCTCACTTGATCCATATGTTAATCAATCAAAACTACTCACATCAGGGTTATTTTAAGTCTAGGATGGTGAATGACCAACCATCATGTTGCTCTCTCAAACATTGAGTGGTTGTCTATGGTATGAGAACATGTCACCAGTGAGGGTTTTTTGTAGTTTGTAAACTATTTTATGTCTAAATTAGACTTCATTATCCACAATGAAGTATTCATACTCTTTGAACATGGTTGAATCCACTAAGACCACATATATATTCCTTATAACATTTATTTAAGATTCATTAAAAGTTCCCTATGGTTGGATCCACTAAAAAAACGTATTAGAACATTCATTTAAGATTCCTTAAAAGTTCCCTATGTTTGGATCCACTAAGAACACATATAATGCAATGCTTTAGAATCCCCAAAACAAAGAGTTTAATCTTCATAACCTCAAACACCCACTAATAACATCAACATGTTTTAATCACGACGAGGTGAAGGTCTTGCATGAACATGGATTATATGCCATTGATAAACTTCCCATTAGCATTGTTTATGTCACTGAGTTTTTATACTAATTTCTTTATTGTCATGTTACATGGGATGGGTATGAGGGTTGTTCATATTCCTAATATAAATTAAGATGAGCTAGAGAAAATGTAATATTTGTGAGGCTTAGTTGGAGTTAGAAATCTAGATAAAATATAGTCATAGAAGGTGGAAATTCACGTTGATTGAGAGAAATCATGATAATAATTTCAAATGTAAGTGCATCATAACCTATTGTAAACATATTAATGTGAGTTTTAATGGGATATATATTTTGAAGATGTAATTGAGTGATTCTTAATTGTCACAAAATTTATGGTGGTAATGAAGCCTATTTCTACAAATAGTAATGTGAGGTTTAATGGCGTATATATTTTGAACAAGATGTAATTGAGTGAGTCTTAATTGTCACAAAATTAATGGTTCCAAAGGGTAATGTCGACAATGACGCTAATGGAGTACTTTAGGTGATATTCTTACATTATCTTTGTGATCTAGAAAATGTTTTTCTAGGATGTTTTCTTTTGAAATTCCATCATTCAATATATTTTCCATATTTTCCAATATATTTTCTATATTTTCCAACATGCATAGTTTACTTGTTATAGTGTATAATATATGATGGTTGGCTGGGATACTGCATGGGATCTTCTCGATAAATATGATAAATATTATAGTGAGTTAAAGGTTAAATATTTAATAATAATATTGTTTTTATCTAAAGCAAGTCATTATTTATAATTCTAAGACTTTGCAAAACTGGTGATATTTTGAAAGGAGCATACAAAGAAGTTGAAAATAGTGGTAGAAGTGAAGAATTATGGATTTAGAAAACTCTAGAAACTTATTGACATTTTAACTATCAGAACTTATCCTATGTTATACAAAAATAGAAGACGACTAAACAAAGATTAAAATTGTTTTCAAAATGACAGTATATCAAATTATCTAAAAATGGATATATATTTTCTTCTAAAAACAAAAGTGACTTGGATAATGAAACACCTTCCTAATCCTGAAATTCATTGTTTACTGTACAACAACTTGTTATGCCTTTAATCTTGGCACATAAGAAATCTTGCTTTACTAAGTGTTTCACTCTTATCTGATCACAGATTGGATAATGTTATCTTATATTACATGTGAATAGTGCATATGTTATATAATATAGCATATGCACAGTGCATATGTTATATCTAAAAATTGATATATATTTTATTCTAAAAACAAAAGCATTTAAATTCAAACAGACTTCAAAGACTCAAAACAAAGATTACAGAGGGAGAGATAAGTAGAACTTCAACAAAAAGTGTTTGACGACAGTGAAAATTCCTAAAATTTAAGCCATGTTGGGCAAAGGAAACATAAGTAGTTGAATTGTTGTAGGAATTATACTAATAATTGAAGTTGAAAATATAATCTTTCAATCAGATGAAAATCCATTTTGTAAATTCCAAATGAGAATTATGGTCTTCTATTGTAAAGGTTGTTGTATCGTTGTCCCCAGCAGCTTGGCCACAGGGCTGGCCCCCCTGCGGCCAAGTCACAGTTCAGTGGAATTTGACTTGGTCGTGGGGGCCCAGCCCTGTGGCCAAGTCGTTGGTGTGCCCACGACTTGGCTACAAGGGCTTCCATTTAACTTAAAATTTAAATTAAAAATTAAAAATTACAAATGGAATTTTAGGCTTACCTGAAGTTTTATCCGCCAGACCTCCCGCCAACACAAGAGCACAAACGCCTGAAGGAGAACCCGCCAACATGACGTCTGCGCCAAACCCACTCACAGTCACTCACTATCACAGTCGGGAAGAGATGAGAAAAACGTTACATTTATGATGTCTGGTTAATATATAAACAATTTTTCAGCCAAAAGAATGTTTCAGATGAAAGGATATTGCCGGATGGGAAAATCCATCTGACTAAATTTCTACATTAAAATCAAGGGCATCGTCACTGTACCATTTGATTTGACATTCCATAGTTCAACTGAAAATTAGTTTGGCCAAAAAATGTATCTTTCGGCTGAAAAATAATATTAGTTTGGCCGAAACAATGTTTTTCGAAATTTTGGAGATCAGATTGTCATGAAAGTATTACCCACCTCCATGAATTTACCCTCCATTAATCAATGCATGATTAATTTATCAATTTTTTCTAGAATCATTTGTGGACATACATGTTGCAAGATGTATATTAAATATTTCATGCCCCATCCCCCAAGGAGATTGGATATTGGACACAACTCAAAGTTAGAATACAATCCACTATTCAACTATCCAAGAGACCAATGTAGCTTGCAGTTGCATGTAAAATTTTAATAAATCTCAACTTCCTATCTTGTCAAAGAAAATCCTACATGATCTGAGATGGCACATGTTACTTATCTAAATTTTTAGATGCGTCTAAATTTGGTTATCTATGAATTCTTCATCAAGAGGTAGTTTTTCATATAAATGAATTGTGATTTGTAGAGATTCCATATTCATATGGTGATTTTGTTGATACACAAAATAAATCATGGAAACCTTTCATTGATGGTTCACTAGAGAGTTGCAAACAACTTGCAAAAGAATATGTTCAAGCTCTTCTAGAGAGTTAGAATGGAAGATTCCCTAATCTTTCTTTTTTCAATTTTGTAAGGTTGTTTATCCCTTGTCATGTTCTTTATACCTTGTCATTATGTACAATATGTTCATGGAAGAGAAGAAAATTTGAAGTTCTCGCTTGAAAATATTTGAAAGAGTTGCATGTATTTGCTGATGCTCTTCATTTGAAAATTTGTTAATACTCTTCGTGTTAATTGCGAGGGGTCATCCATGAAATATGTTTGGATTATTATTTGTGCCCTAGAGATATGGAATATAATACTTAATATTCCTCCAAGTATAGTTGCATGTGAGAGAGTATTCTCAAGACAAAAAATAATAAAGGATCTACGAAGAAAAAAAATATCATTGGGTACATTAAATGCCTTCATATGATTGTCACTAAGAGGGATTGATTCATCACTAATAGAATGAGATACGGTGCATGAAATTAGAAAGATGCTAAGAAAAGAAGAATCTTAAATATTTAAGGATTTTGTTTTTCAGTTTATTTTTTTAATGGTGTTGTATTCCATATGATGCAGATTCAAAACAAAAATTAATAAAAAGGCATATAATACATAATAATTAAATAATAGAAAAATAAAATACAATTTTGTGATAAGGGAACTTTAATTTTTTTTTACAGTGGATAGGAGTAACCTTCCAATAATTTATACCTTGTTGGAAATACTTCCAAAACATAACAACTTTGTATAAATGAAAAAATCTCTTTGAAAATAGAATTTTTATTTTTATTTTGTGTAAGCTCATTAACAATTTCTAAAACTTAAAATATGATTGGAGTAAGTCATTAACACACAAGTTTTTTTTGGTCTAGATGATTAGGTGATCTTTTCAATTGTTCAAGATGATTAAGTATTATAATTAATGAATTACATGATACCTTTGTATTCACCACAACACAAACTTTTATTTTATTTTCTCGAAGCTCCATGGTAATTTTCCAAACATAAAAGATGCTTGGAGTGAGTCACCAACTGTAACACCCTATTTCCCCTAGCTTGTAAATATAACTGGACTGGCCAAGAACTATGGAAAACTCATAAATGTGAATATGTGATGTAAATGGACCTCGAGGAAAAGGTCAATGAATGTGAATAACATTTTAAATTTATTGCAGGACTGCTGAGAGGGGACGTGCAGAAAAGAGACCATGATGGCGGTGGAAGGCACCTGAAAAGGTGGCATAAAATTCCACCGAGAATTAATACCGTATTTGGACTCCACTGGCCCAGAGAACCAAAAGAGGCTCACTGGCCCCGAATTAAATGCCTCGCAGACTGGTAGGTAGATGGATCCTTAAGAATTAATGAGGGATGGGGAGGTGAACCACCCATCCGTAGAGCCATCATGACTGGCTAGTGCGAGGGTAATCATGCCACATGCAACCTCGAAAGAGGATAAGGCGTGGGGTAGAAGCGATTGGGGGGGAAAATGTGAGGGGAAAACTCTGGCATTACACAGAGTGAGTGATAGCAGAGAGGAAGGATTGCAACCTTCGCTCCTAGTCACTGGAAAATGGAGATGCAGTCTCACAACATCGTGGTCTCAGCTCGGGGGTGGCTAGTGGTAAATCTGCTGGGAGTCGCTAAGCCTACGGTTGGGTGGAAATGAGCACCCCTCTCAGCAGTTGCTTGACCCCTGGTGTTATCTCTGATAATTGTTTTTCCTCTGGCATCTTGATATATATATATATATATATGTGTGTGCTTATTCTGATAATTATGCTCATAAGCTATGAAACTGTGAATGATTTCATTATAAGAATGACTGCATGGTGTTTTGATCAGTACTAGTAGTTGTATATTTATATGGAAAGACTACGTATGTTCTATGTCTTCATGAATTCGTTATTTGCGTGCGTACTGATCAAAATTCAGACTTCACGTCTGGTCCTTGGGAGGAAGACATCCTTATATACCTCAGGTAATACCCTGAGTTAAACCTCCCCATAGAAATACCTTCCTTGAAGAGCCCATCAAGAACTGGGAAGGTGGTTGTGAAGGCGTAAGGCCTTAGTGACCCTGCATGAGGAGGAACGATCTTCTTGAAAACCGAGATGAAAACATAAGGATGAAGTAACGAATCGACAGATGAGATCTCGTTGGGAGATCTGTGGTCACTCACGACCTTAAACTTAAGGAGCTGGAAAGTTAAGTACCTTAAACTTATAGGTATTAATCGACGGACGAGATTTTGTCAGGGAATCTGCGGTCACCCACGACCATTAGATTAGTAGGAGAAATTAGGGCATTAAATGCCTGACCAATTGGTTTTCCTGTGTCTTCGTGGGTATCGAAGAGTTTAGGACCGTAGATCCCCAAGGTCCATGAGATTATCTGGACCGTGGAGCGTTTCCACGACTAAGGAGTCGCGGAAGAATGCATGGGTAAGAATCGATCTGGGTCGTCAGATCTCGGCTGGAAAAACCCGACAGTCGTTGGATCTGTCAGGAGTTACCCGAGGGTCAAGACTCCAGTGTATAAGGGCGAAAAACCTCGGAATAGATATAAGTTGTCCGATTGACGGAGGCCATGTGTCGTAAGATCTCCCATTACGGGAAATCGGGGATTGCGGAATCAGGATTCCTGTTGACAAGAGATCGGGACTTTCCATTGTGGAAATCCCGGGATAGATCTAAGCCATCTGATTGACGGAGGCCACGTGTCATAAGATCTCCCATTACAGGAAATCAAGAATCGTGGGATCGGGAGTCCTTGTGACAAGGGATTGAGACTCTCCAAGGTGGAAACCCCAGAGTAGTTGTGGGCCGTCCGATTTAAGGAGGTGACGTGTCGTGAGATTACCTGTTTCGGGAAATCGAGAATCAGGGATTCGGGAGTCCTGTTGACAATAGGTCTGGCTCTCGCCTTGATAAATCCCTACGGAAGAGAGGTTGTGGTCATATCGACCAATTATTAACCCAAGGGGCTAATCTCCGATTGAGGTTCGTTCAACACTTTGGTGTTTCGGCATTCGAGATACCGAAGGGACATGTTTCCCCGTGCTCTCAAACCCCAAAGTCTAGACTTATAAACCTCGAGGTGTTAACATGTGGTCAGGCTCTAATGAATGGTCAGGATCCTCTCGGAGGATCCTGGGTTTGGGATGACCGTCCAATTTGAGGTAGAGATGCCAGCTTTACGCTGGGGCGTGAATGTGCATAAAGGTAAGTAGCGAGCAGATCTGAATGGCTAGAGTCCACCCGCTCAGATATACTTCTGAGGATTCATTCTGGAGCCCCC
>ML803526.1:128839-151691 GCA_009831015.1 Picea engelmannii
TAATGAAAATTCTTAAATAATTGTGTTTCAAAAGAATATGAATGATTTAAATATAAATTGTCCAAGGTCTCCGTCGGTTTATATGAGATATGAATGAGGTTTTTAACATTTAAGTTTTAAATAAAAAGTTATATTTTTATTAATAAATTTCATTAAAGTTTCAAATATTAAGAGTTGAATTTGGGTATTATAAATAAATAAATTCCCATAAAAACATTTTTATATTTATATTATTCAAATTAATTTCAAAATGTTAGAAATCTTAATATAAAGATTTAAACAATATTGATGAATTGAATATTTTTTTTAAATATTCATATAAGAGAGGATGTGTTCTATGTATAATATAATGAAGGATTTGTTCACATATCATGGTCAACCATGAGAGCTAATAACTTTAAACTCCCAAGAATATTTGGTATATATTATATAAATCATTACGAAGGGAAAAATTGTAGCAAAATCAAATCTTGATGGCTTTGTCAAGGGTGAGAATTTTATCAAAACAATACAAGAGTCCAAAAGAGAGTCGTCTATAATTTGGAACTTAGTAAGATCCATACAAACATATAAATAAAGAAAATTATTGATACAGAGCACAAAGTCTCATGTTCTTATTGAGAATATTGATTATTCACTATAACTCTCCAACTATGCAACAATTCATACCATTCCTACCATGATGAATATTAGATAATTATCCCTAATGCATAGAGATGATGATGACAAAAATTCATTACTTTACGCATAGTTTTCTTAACGAATCCCACCAAGTATTAGAAATGTGTGCCCAAACATTCAAGTTTGCAAAATAAATGTCGCATTCATCTTGGGCTTGGGATATGGCATGGGAAAAGAGAGGCCACTAGTACAATTTCCATAAAATGTAACCAACTAGCATGATCGACCAAATGTAGTTGTTACTAGAAACGTAAGAAGAAAGTAAATATTCATGGGAAACTGTGACAAGACTAAGTCAATATGAATTATTTCTTATATTTTCTCTTGCATCTCTGTCAAGGGGAATTATATATCCCCTGGTGATATCTTATCGTTCGACATTCTGTTAGTACTCATTATGGGTTAGAGGTCGCTAGTCTCGCTTCTGTCATCTTCGTTGTACTCTTCGTATGTTCTTCCTTTGTCATTTTCTCTGGTCCTATATTTTCTTTTTCCAAAACATAACATAATGGATATATCAACTGTGATATGTACATGTGTATCTCCTCTTGTTTCTGCGTTGTGTGATGAAATTATTTTTCCATCACTTCCTTTACTTGATCTCCTATTTTCTCTACGTCATCTTTCGTGAGGGCCTAGGGGCTCACTTCCTTCAATGCTTTCTTCTTCTTACATTGGTGTATTGATTTCGCCTTATCCTATTATTTCCTCTTCTCTCTGGGGTGAAATACTATTTTTTGCATGTCTCATGCGGCATTGCCTTGTCCTTATTGTTATTCTTATTGTTCTTTTGGATCGTTCTTTGACGATTTTGTTTTTGTATTCTCTGTTTCTTGTACTGGGGCTTTCCAGTCGTCCTCCTAGTATTCCATAAATTGTCCAACCTCATCTCTTGTCAAACTGTCTCTCTTCATCAGCCACTACTCATTCGGGTCCCTCTTGGCTTGGATATACATATGATGTCTTCCTTCTTTAAAAGGCACAATCTCGTTGTATGCTTCCACTACCTGCGGTAGTATGCATGGTGGATCCTAAATTCTTTGCTAAATTACCTCCTTGCAAACATAGAAAGTGAAAGAAATGTTGTTATCCAATTTTCTTTCCTTGTGTGTAATATGACACAAGTTCACATATCTTGCTGTTAAACATGGTTTCTTCACAACTCCCATAAATTGAGTTTATTTTGGCTTGCACCAAGCCACTAGTACAATCAATATCAATAGCCATGGATAATGAAGATCTATTCCTTTATCGTGTGCATATTTCTCTATACCCACTTTGAATTCCAACATAAAAAAAACTCTCAACAGTGAATATGGTGGCCTCGGTTTATCTTCAGCCCGCATTGTATTCTTCCTTTGATTTTTTTTCTTGATTTGTAAATGGCCAAAATCCGACCCAAATATAAAAGAACTATATTTTGTGCTCAAAAGTCGAGATCAAGAGGAAGATGTGATACCAAATGAGACAAATTATGTTTTATCACACAAATAATATCTAATATGAATAGGATAGTATACAATAATCCATTAAAGATAATAAATATGTTTGAATAAAGTATGATTACAATGACCCTCATGGAGGTATACATATAGGAATTGACATGCTATGAGGTGAAAAGATATGTCTCTTTCTCTTTCATTAATTACTCATTAATTTTTATTGTTTCTTAACATTATTATTATAATGTATTATTTATATATATTTTTGTATGTTACAAGGTTCAGGTTAATCGACATCGTTAATAGATTAACCTTAGGTTAATTAAGTGATCCTTATAGATTAATGTGAAATTTCCCTAAGTTTTAAGTTTAGTTCGTTTAATATATTTTGAGGGCCTTACTGAGTTTTGGTTTTGCACATAATTTTGATCATCATAATGCTAAAGTATGCAAGAAGAAGAAACACAAAAAAGTATTTTGTATCACTACTCCACTTGAGAAGCTCTTTGGATCTACCCTCATCCTCTCCCATTAATGGTAAATTATCCTTTTTTTTTTCTTTTTCTTAGTTGTTTTCATATTGACTGTTTGGTCGGAATCCTTTTATCTCGGTTCCTATACTATCTCAAGTCTATGCTCAGATTGAAGGAAACCAAATTCATTCCCAAGCCTCTCCCTAATGTGTGGAACAATGATCATATTTCTATATAAGAAGCTAAATCAATTAATTCCATCCTCTAATACAAGTAACAACCTATTTTTTTTCTCTCACTCGTTCTATGAATTTGTTTTTATATTGTCATGCATGTTTCTCTTTTTTCATGATAATATGTGAAATTTCTTATATTTTTGCGCTTGGGGTTAACAATATATTTGTTTATAGATATATAAGGTTTCTAGGAAGGTTCTATTGAAATTAGGGGAAGCATTTCAAACCTAAACATGGAAGATAGATTTCCTTATTCTAAGACCAAAGAGAGGTCACGAATCTAAATTAACTGATGTAAGAAGAGACTATGTTTGATACTCTAGCCTATCCACAATTGGGAGTTTTTAATGGAAATAAATTGAGAAATTACATCCAACCATTGGAAACTAACCGAAACATAAAAACATATTTTGCAACAATTGTTGAAAGAAGGCTACAACAACCCTACTCACAGTTGCATAAATGAGTTTACCAATCTGCTAAAATATCACGAAGATGTAGAACCAAAGAATGAGTTTTACTGGTTCCAAAATACCGAAGTCTGTAATAACAGGAAACACAAAAAAAATAAAAATCAATATTGCTCCTTCAATCAAAAAGATATTGTTAGAATATTTCCTTGATATATATTGTGTGTGTGTGAGCCGACATATGTGTGATTCTTCAAAGTGTAATTTATTTGAATTATATTTTTTAATATATTTTAATGTGACTTTATGTACATACATGTCAACATCTCCCCCATACTGGGATATAGAATACCTCTCGATGAAACCATTTAAAATAACTAAAAAAATAACTAAGATGCAATTTCTTCTGTAATTAAAAAAACCTAAATTAAAATAAATTTATGTTGGTGATATATATATAAACCAACCATGAATGATGCCAAACAAAATTTCTCAACATTTTCTTCTTCATTTTTGGGATTATCTAGGTAAAGTAAGTTATTAATTCTAAACTTCTATCCCCAAAAAAATCCCTATATTCCTCTTCTTCATTTTTGGGATTATCTACATTGAAATAGGAAATCAGATTACACTATTAACTAGTTCTTCTATGGAGGTCACCCATTAAAAGACTCTTTTGGCTCAACTGAGCTTAACTCTAGATTTTTCATGCATTAATCTATGACTCATATATCATGAGTATTAGTCATCACTAACCTCTTTCTCATGGTTTTAAATAGTCCAAAAAACGTATTGCATTAGAATATTCTCATGGGGTGAAGGATAGTGGGATTGAGACTAGCAAAATTAATCACATAACATCAATCATCACTTATGGGGATTGCACCTAGTGACCAAGACTTCCCAAGAGGTCACATGTCCCAAGAATCATATGGCTCAAGCATGTTTAACCATGTCTCTTTTCCCACAATCAAGAACCCTTAGCTTGCTACCCCTTTTGCAAAATCTTAGCTAGCACAACACAAATAATCACCTTCAAGTATTTCACCCAATAACTATAATTTCCCTGGAGGTCACCCATCCCAAGGCTCGTCTAGTACAACCACTCTTAACTATGGAGTTTTCCCCACAACCAAGTGCACTTATCTTAGTACATCATTTGTAAAACCTTAGCAGATATTTTTCCTTATGAACTATTCAATTAAATCCCCCTTGACTCTTTGTATTTAAGTATTAAGAAGATTTTGTATTCCAACATATGAGGTATCATTCTTGGGATTATGTGTAAAGTAATTCATTAATATACTACCCATATCTCGTGAGTATTATTCACCACTGGCCACTTTTACATGGTTTTAAATAGTTCGCATATCACTCATTGCATCAAGTGATTCTCATTGTGGTGAAGAAGTAGGATTAAGAGTAGTGAAATGAATCACATAGCATGAATCATCACTTTTAAGGCTTGCACCTAGTAATTGTGACTTCCTAGGAGCTCACCCATCTTCAATCTCCTCTAACTAAAGAGAACTTAACTGTACATTTTTTCGAGCAATCAAGCCCACTTAGATTTCTATCCCATTTTCCTTATGAACTATTAAATTAAATCTCCCCCGACACTTTTTCTAAGTATTGAGAGGCTTTCATACTCCAACATACGAGACTTCAGTTTTGGGACTATAAGTGTAGAGTAATTCATTAATATAGGACTCATATCCCATGAGTATTAATCACAATTAACCACTTTCTCATGTTTTGAGTAACCCATTTAGAATTCATTGCATCAAGTGATGTTCACATGGTGAAGAAGTGAGATTGACATTAGTAAAATGAATCACATAGCATCAATCATTGTCTATAAGGCTTTCCCTTCATAACGAATAACAAAGACTTCCCTCGATATCATTAATATATTTTTGGTTTCACACAAAATATTTTATTATATTGATATGTATTGGGAGGACAAATGAAGCTAATTATAAAGGTTAAAAGCACTTAATTTCTTTGGATTCAATAATTCAAATCATACAATAATTTTTTGTTATTTTTTAAAAATAAGAAAAACAATTTGTATTATAGACTTTGAAAAATGTTTCACTATTATATTTGTTTAATGATGGTGGCATTTTGATGTAAAAATTATACAACATATTTCTATGAATACGGTTAAACTTTTTTTTTTTTTTTTTTNTTAATGGCATTGCCCTTTTGCACCATTCATTTTTCATATGTTAATCATAATGGTGTAATAGTATACATGGAGAGTAGTTGAAAATAAAATAATGTAAAAGGAAATTGGAATGAGATAAAGGATAAAACAATGTAAAAATAATATGTGAATAACAATTTGTGTTAAGTTGTAGATTTTGAAAAATGTTTCCCTATTACATTTTTTAATGATGACATAATTTTTATGTAAAAAACATATACCCTATTTCTATGATTATTGATCAACTTTTTTTTTTAAATGGTATCGCCATTTTGCAATGTACATAGGTCGATTGATTGTTCATATATTAATCGTAATAATGTAATAGTATGAGATAAAAGATAAAACATTGTTAAAATAATATGTTAAAATTTCATTTAATAAATTTAATGTTTATATGTTCATTCATTCTCTATATATTAATGAGAACGTAATGAATATATATGATCATGAGAACAATGTGATGTATATATGTATATCTATTAGTTATATGTCAATGAATATATATGTTTATAAGAATAATGTGATGTATATATGTATATTTATTAGCTATATGTTAATGAGAACAATGTGATGTATATATGTGTATTTATTAGTTATATGTTAATGATAGCAATGTGATAATGTACTTTATCCTGGATGGGGTGACAGATGGCCTCTAGCAGGAGATAAGTGGCATCCAATAGCAAAGGGTGTTATTAACCCCCGCTGCCAGCCCTCCCTCCCACTTTGTTTGAATGACCTGCTCTCAGCCTGGAGTAATGGTAGTGCACTGGGAAACTCCAGAAGGTTTAATGGCCCCCCGCGTGAACCAACATGGGTGCACAAGAGTAGGTGCCATACCTAGGGAAGTTGTCACCTCCACTTTCATGGCGACTCTCTTCGTCAATTCGCAGGTCAATATGAAGGTAAGAGCCCCAATGCACTCTCTCATTCTCAATTTTTTGCAAACTCACATGCTCTATGGTTCTTTCATGCTCTTTCACCACTGCCCGACCACCTCTACTCCTTCGTTGGTCACCCATTACAGTCTTATCCAGAATTCCTCCTCCGCGCCAAGGGATAAGGGAAAGTACAAAAGGGGACCATTGTATTACAATTCCCTATCTAGGTGCAACAAACTCTCCCCCTCGCAGCTCGCTCTAATGACCATCAACTCTCCCAACTCTTACCAGAACTGGTTGGAACTGCCTCAACAATCCCCACCAGCCCCCTCTAATCCCATGTTGGAATCTCGTAGTTTCCTAATTGAGGAGGAAACTCATCTGCTTGATTTCCATCCTCAGACCATCTGTCCCAAAGTCGACTCCCAGGTTCAAGGTTGTGGCATAGGCGACTGCATAGTGGAGGAAGAAATCCCCCCTAGTTGGCAGGATGAACAGAATAATTCCAACAACATACCCTTGAAAGAAGTTCCTCCAAAGAACATCGACGCATAAATGGATCTTGAGAAACCTCTTCTCACCCCTCAGTGGCTCTCAGAAGAACATCTTCAGATTATCTTCGACATGAGGCGGATGGTCGATGACCAATTTTAGAATCAATGCATTCTTGGCCAGCGAATGGACCTTCGGTTTGATGCCCCAGAAGATGCACCAGACAAGAAGTGTTTCCCAACCTGCGGTCAAAATTTTGTCCCAACCTACAACATTCATGGACGGTCAGGTTCACACATTTCCTAGCTCCTCTAGTTGTTTTCTTTTTGGTTTTATTACTTTTCTGAAGAATGGGAGTTAATCTGCTTCTAGATGTATGGTAGTGGGTTATGGCTTCCAATGTATGACAGTTGTTTTGTTTATAATGCTACATGTAAGACAACTAAAACCTTTTAGTAGGCCACTTATTCTGGTTTTCCAATTGTGGTAGAACATGTGGTATAATATATGCAATATAATGACTGGTATTGCAAGTAATATATAGTTTCTCTTTATTTAAAAATAAAATAATAGGAAAAAAAATTAAATGAAATAAATGACAAAACAATGTAAAAATTGATAATTTCATATATTAAAATTTTAGTTATTAAATTTATTTATTTTTATAAATAAATATTTATTTATTTTTTAAGTATGAAGTCATTTAGAGTGTGCAATTGAGGATAGTTGATTAAATCAATTATAGTATCTTTATCCGGTTGATCATGTCAGTTATCATTAATCGCATGCTTGTCTCAGCGTGTCTCAAAGATTAAAAGACAAACATATTCAAGATAAATTATTGAGTAAATTTATAATATTTTTATCTAATATTTTTTTTTATTATTTTAAATTATTATTATTTGTTTTTAATTTTTCAAATTTAAATTATATTTGAGTATATAAAATATACTCCAAATATTTAATAAAATTTATGAAATCCAATTTCTTTTAATATGTAAATTATATTGTAATGTATAAAATATAATCTTAACATGTAGAACATTTGCGAGAATCAATTTCTTTTTATATGTAAATATGACGACTTAATTTCTTTTTATATGTAAATATGATTTACCGCTATTCGTATACTTTAAATATCAATGTTTTTCAAATACACAACATTACATCATAAATTTAATTTTGGAGTTTTGTTTTCAATTGTGATGATGTTGATGATTAACGACCATTAAGATCAAATTGGGCTATCGACTTGAAAAGCATTCAGAGAACCTTTCCAAGGTCACCATACTTTTGTTGAGTTAAGAGGTTAGGAAGGTTGGTAGTGTGATAAATATTTTAAAAATGAGATCTAATATGGGTATAGGTTGGACAATCTAAGAGAAAGTGTTTTTCATCTTCAACCTTTTTAGTGTCACAAAGGTGACACACTCTTTCATCCCATGGTGTTTTAGGAATTGACCAACGCCCAATTTCACTATGGAGCTCATGAGAATTTGCTCTTATCTTAGCAATGTTTTTTTTTTCTTTATGCTTGGCAAAACAAATAGATAATTTTGATCTTCTAGATTAGGGTTTTTACATCTTTATAATACCTTAATTTTATTTTTTCCTCTAACTCTTTATCACACCACATTTTCTCCTTAAATTTTGATTTGACTTCTTTTTTAATAGTATATTTATTCTCAATAATGGTTTCTTCCATGATTCCCCAGTAGTTTAACCAAGACCGGTCGTCTTTATGCCATCCTCACTTGAGCCGATGGTGGTTATGACTTGATTTTGAAGAAATTTTAGGTAGCCTCTTGTCTTCCATGTTGTTTAAATTTTTCTTATACATTAGGTATTTATTCATAGCCATGCTCTCAATAGGGAAGAGACTTGTTTCTAAGAGGAGGATGGGATAGGGTGTATTTTCTTTAATTTTGAGATTATAGGTTATAAAATTCTTTTGTATTTTCTCTATCTTTCTCCAGGATTCACGAGGGATACTACAGTCCCAAACCTCACATCCATAAAGAATAATAGGTGTAACAAGAGTCTCAAAGAGGAGTTTCTTCTTATCCCAACTCCAAAGATCAGCTGATTTACAATTGTTTTCAAGCCCATAATAAGCTTTCCATCCCCCAATAATCCTTTTCTCAATGCTATAATTCCAATTGATCTTGTGGTGAATATAAATTCCAAGATATTTGTATGAAGTCACTTCCTCTAATTTGTTGTTGTCATATGCAAAGGTATCATAAGGGATCTTATTGGATTTAATAATCACGACCTTAGCCTTATCAGTATTAAGAGTCATACCCATATTGGAGCAAAAATCCTTGAGGATTCTTAGTTGGTTTTCAAGATCATGGGGACTCCTTTGCATACGAACGATATCATCAGCATAAAAAAGAAGATGGATGACTATACCAGTGAGAGTAGGGCCGACACAACCTTCTTTTTCCAAGCATTCTTCTAACTTGTCCATGTATATGCCAAAAAGGGTAGGGGAGAAGGGACAGCCTTGTTTGACTCTAATATTGTAGTTAATCTCTTTTCACCAACCCTCGATGTTTTTAAACTTAGCAATAACATTTTCATACATCCTTATTGCAACATCCCTCAAATCAAGAGGCACTTTTATGTCTTCCAACCTATTCCAAAGGATCTTCCTAGGGACCATGTCAAAAGCTTTTCTAAAGTCAACAAAACAACAAAAAAGATTGGTTTTAGTATTGTGGAACTCCTCTGCAATGATCCTAAAGGTAACAAGATGGTCCACAGTTGAATTATATCTCCTAAACCCGGCCTAGCCTTTATCTCTTTTACCATGACTTTCTAGCCAAAGGCTAATCTTCTTTTCCAAAATAATTCCATAAAGATTGGATAAAATATGGCTAATCATAATGGTCCTATAATTAGAGGGAATGTTTCTATCCCCATTTTTAAAAATAGGAACAATGAGGATTTGTATCTAGGGTTTAGGGAAGCCCTTCTTGACTGCTAAATTGAAGAGCTTGTGTATGTGAGGGATAAAGATTGACTCTCCAATTTTCAAAATTTAAGCTTGGTAGCCTTCAATGTCCTTAGCTTTCCCATTTGCAAGCCTCTTAACCCTGAACTCTATGTCATCTAAAGAAAAAAATTATTCCTTTGTAGGGACAATAGGAATGGTTTCCATGGCATTAGGGAACTCATAAAGACTTTTAAGGTAGGAATTTTAGTCCCTTAAGGGAATCCTATTATTTTGTTTAGTATTATGTTTTAGAATTTGACTCCATTACTATATATGTATATTACTCAACCCCATCTATTTTATTGACACCAATTAATGTATTTTCAATTTTAAATATAAAAAATAATATCTAAAATATATCTACACATGTTTAATAATCTTGTATTTTTTTTAAATTATATGTGCTTTTGTATAAATTAAATAAACCAAAGATATGTACAACACTCATGGCTATGGCTATAGAACATGTCTAGCAATACGCATCGAAATTGATATTGATAAATATAGGTGGGGTTAGGACCACATCTTCTCATCGCGATTTATTAATTGGCTATAGAACATGTCTAGCAACACCCATCGAAATTGATTTTGATAAATATAGGTGGGGTTAGGACCACATGTTCTCATAGAGATTTATTAATTGTGGAATGGGTTGGCTATAACCTCTCTCCCTATAGTTGACATTCCATTCTTTAAAAATAAGATTTTCCACTCATTGAAGTTTTGTTGCCTCATATGATCATTGAATTGCATTAATGGATTCTTGAATATTCGCCTAGGTGATGTACCACACCTATTCCCTACTTTTTTTTGTTCCTCGAAGACTGGTTTCCGTCCTTCCATACATTCCATAGTACATTTTCTTCTGTACATTCCATAGTACAAATGCTAGAAATATGTTCTAAATTTTTCTTATAATTGTGTTTTGAAATGGTGATTGTCTCCAATCATCGATTGTTTGGAAAATATCCTCTTTGATTCAATTTGATTGTCTGAAAATTGATTCCCCTTTGTTCAACAATTCTGAGGTTGCTCCACATTTATTTAATAGGTGTTCAATTGTTTCTTCCTCTTTCTGGAATATGTGGCATATTGATGGTCCTTTGAATCCTCTCTTGTTGGGACAATCCTAAGTTAATTTTTTTTTTTGTGCAAGGAACCATAGGAATGCGGAGATTTTTAGCCATACTTCTAGGCTCCAAATTATGTTGTAGATGTTTTCTTCTTTCTGATGGGTCTGGTTAGTTGTTAGTTGATAGGTGGTATTGAATTTGAATTTCCCATCTCCCTAAGATACACATCTAAGAATGTCTATGCATACTTATGTTTTGATTCTTCTATTCTAGAGGAATTAATCTAGTTGGGTTTGCTCTTCCTTTGAGATTTCTCAGGGGTAAGTTTCCCTTGTTTTTTATTGGAAATGGGTGAGTGATTCAGGATCACGTGTACCCTATCAATATTGGTAAACCCTGTGTCATCCTAGAGATTGTAATTTGATTTTTTTTTAGATAAAGTCATCACGTGGAGATATCTTGGCCTCTTACTTCGAAGCATCACCCCAGGACAGTGATGAATTACCCCCTCTAATTTTCCAAAATCTATGGGATTAAAATATGTCCTTGTTGTTGTATGAATTGTTCCATATCATTAACCCATTGGTTGGGGTATCCATGTCAATTACCTCATCTTCTATTATTCTATTAACATACTTTTTCCTCCATATCTAGCCCCATAGGTATGTGGGGTGTTTCACCAAGCACCACTAAAGTTTACTTGTTATTTATTTGTTAATTACTATTGTATCATTGATTTCCAGACCACCTTCTTCTATGGTTGAGTATAATTTTTCCCAAGACACTAATGCCCATTTGTTTTTTTATTACCGCCCCCCCCCCCAAATAGGAAGGTCCTTTGCAAGGCCCTTATAGCTTTGAGAATTTTTGGAAGGGAAACCATCACAAAGAAGAGGTAGATGGGTAGGGAGATAAGAATGGATTTGAGCAAGGTGACTCTAGCAGGGAGGTTGGGGGTTTTGAAGGTCCAACTAGATAGTTTGTTTTACAACTTACATAAGAGGCTCTCCCATGAGATGTTTCTCATGGTGTTTTATAGGAGTGAAGCCCCTATATAATTGGATGGAAGGGATATTCTTTGAAAGAAAAGGAATATGGATATGTTCCTATGGACTCTAAGAGAAATTTTGACAAAAAATATTTTTGATTTATCATAAATGATTAAGGCACCAAAAGTTTCGAGGACCTCCTTAAAAGCTTGTCTTATAAGATAGTGGGTTCTTCCATGAGCATTGTCTCATCCATGAACTACAAGTAGGATAGGGGGTCTGCAAAGGGATCACTACAACAAAATAGGCCATTAGTTCCTATAATAAAGTCATATATTAGTGTAAATTAGTGCATGAATTGGGATGATTGGATGGCACAAAACCCGATGACAAATGACGTGTTCAACTGGGTGCCAGTTTTAGCATCGGGTTTATCATCCAATTTAGTGTCGAGTTTAGGACATAGGTTAGCATTGGGTTTAGCATCAACTTTAGCGCCTACTTTAGCTCCTAGTTTAGTGCCTAGGTTAGCTACCAAAATAACGCCTAAAAGAGTGCCTAAATTGGTAGTTTTTCTCCCAATCATGTTTTCTATTTTTCTTCTGGTGTAGCTTTGAGTTTGGCTTCCAAATTTACGCCAAGATTTGTTTCCATTATTGCATCGTTTTTTTCTACTAAAATGGATTCCATGATTGAGCCTTTTGTTGCTTCTAAAATTGCTTCCAAGTTTATTTCTTTGTTTGTTACCTTAATTGCTTCTTTTTTTTCTCTGTAGGTAGCGCCAAGGTTTGCTTCCAATATTGCTTATGGTTTTGCTTCGATTGTTTCTTTCATTTTTCTACCAAAAATGCTTCTTTTTTTTATTCCAAAGTGCCACCAGGTTTAGCTCCTTAATTAGCACCAAATATTTCTTCTAGAGTTGCTTCCTTGTTAGCTCCATGGTTTGCTTCCTTTTAATTCCAAGGTTTGGTTCATTTTTACTGCCTTTTTTTTATTCCTTTTTACGTCCAGTGTTTTCTTGTTTTTAGTGTTGGGATTTGCTTCTTAATTAGCATCCATTTTTTCTTCTTGTTATGTAATCAATTTAGCTTCCTAGTTAGATCCATAAATAGTTCCAAGTATAGCTTCAAATTTAATGTCTAGTTTTACTTTCATTTTAGAGCCACATTTTGCATCCATTTTAACAACTCATGTTGCGTCCTTTATAGCTTCCATTTATTAATTTTAATTTTTTATTTCAATTTAATTAGTTCAATATATCATGCCTCTTAAAAAACTTATATTATTATAGAGTAAGTCATATTGCATTTAAATTATTTTATATGATAGTTTTTATAAAGACTTTTTACAGAAATGGGCATCCATACAAACTAACAACATCATTATACTTATTAAATCTCCATCTTAATAAAATCTACAACATACAGTGTATATAAAATAACAATATAATGATTATAACATGATCATCATCTATAATTACAACAAGTTAGTCAAATATACCAATATTAGATAAGTATCATGCCAAAAAACTTATATCTTAATTACTGGTAATATCATCATCATATATAACTACAGCAAGTGAAAGTCAAATACGTCAGTAGATCAATAACACGTCAGAATGATACATGGCCAACAATCAAAATAATTCAAAATGATACATGTACAAATGATCTAAGTCAAAATGATGAATGATGTAACTCAAAATGATACATATCCAAATGATATAAGTCAAAATGATAAATAATGTAACTCAAAATGATAAATGTCCAAAGGATATAAGTCAAAATGATAAATGATGTAACTCACAATTATACATGTCAAAATTATACAACTCAATAATATGGTGTTGCAAGTGAAAATTATACATATGATAGTAAACATGAAAATATACATCATAACAATATATCAACAATGATCCATGATGGAGTCTATATGATCAATGTCATTGACTACTACCACAACTAGCTCATTATCATGATCATCATCAATGTGGTCATCAACATCGTTTGTCTTGATGTCTTATGCATCTACCTCATCATCATCACATCCCATGTCTGTGTCAGACCCATTATAATTTGGATCTATCTCATGAGGATCGACTGGATCTTCTAGAAGACCTGTGTTCTGCATAAAAAAACATTCAAAATGAAAAGTTATTATTGATTTCATGCAATATTTGATTTTTCTGTTATATTTCCAATATTACAACATATGAAATGAAACCATAATCATATCACAGCATGTTGAAGTGCACATACCATGATAAAATTTCAAATAAGTTACAGATAAGATGTCATTCAAATGATGTAAAACATGCAACAAATCCAATAAATGTTAGTAAACATCGTAAAAAAAATTGTTATACATTATAACTATCAACTATAAATTCTATTACATAACTATAAGTGTCAACCCTCTCCATTTTGTGCAATATATGATTTTTTTTCCTATAATTTTTTTTTAGAGTTTACTAGTCTATATATCTTCTTCTCTTATATTTCACAAACAAATATTTTTCTAAGATATTTTGGCACTGTAATATGCTTCAAAGGTCCTTTGAGAATTAACTAGTTTATAGGTAATTATAAATATGATCTTGATATTTATTCAGCTAAGCCACATCCAAATGTCAATCCTTCCAAAGAAAACATTCAATACATCAATCCATAAATGGATGAAAATTATGACATAATTGTAATAAAAGGTCTCAAGTTGTATTTCCTTGCCTTGCCTTGCCTTGCCATGTCATGCCATGTCATGCCTTGTAATTCCATGTCTTGACTTGCCTTGCCTTTCCTTCTCATGCCATTCCATGTCTTTCCTTTGCATGCCTTGTTTTGTCATGCCTTGCATTTCCTTTCATTTCCATGCATTTCCCTACCTTAACATTCCATTCCATGCCATGTATTTCATTTCCATGCTTTTTGTTGCCCTGGCATGCCATGCCATGTCATGCCTTTCCTTTGCATGCCTTGCATTTCCTTGCCTTTCTATGTCATGGATTGTCTTGCCTTTCCATTCTAGGACATTCCTTTCCTTTCCATGGCTTTCCTTTTCATTCCATGCCATTATATGCCTTGCTATGGTATGGTATGCATTTCCATAGTATGCCTTTCCATGCCATGTATTTCCATACCATTCCTTACAATGTCATGTCTTTCATTCACTTTCCATGCCTTGTCCTTACATACCATGCATTTCAATACCATGTATTTCCATGCCATGCCTTTCCATGCCTTGCCTTGCCATGACATACCATGTCATACATTTCCTTTTCCTGCCTTCCCATGCCATGCCTTGCATTGCATTTCCTTACATTGTCATACCATTCCATGCCTTGTATTTGCATGCCTTGCCTTGCCATGCCATTCCATGCCTTGTTATGGTATGGTGTGATTTTCCATGCCATGCCTTTCCATACCATGTCTTGCAATGCCATGTCTTGCATTCACTTTTCATGCCTTGTATTTCCATACCATGCCTTTCCATACCATGCATTTCCATACAATTCCTTTCCATGCCATGCTTTTCCATTCCTTTCCTTTCCATCCCATGCCATTTCATGTCTTTCCTTTGCATGCCTTTCCTTTGCATGCCTTGCCATGCCATTCCTTGAATTTTTGTACCTTTCCCTCCCATGCCTTGCTATGGTATGGTATGCCTTTCCATGCCATGGCTTCCAATGTCATGTTTTTCATTCACTTGGCATGCCTTGTCTTTCCACACCATGCCTTTTCATACTAGGCCTTTCCATGCCATTCCTTCCCTTGCCATGCCATGCCATATCATTCCTTGCCTCTGCATATCTTGCCATGACATTCTTTGCATTTTATTTCCTTTCCATTCCATGACATGCCATGCCTTTCCTTTTCATGCCTTGCCTTTCCATGGCTTTCCTTTCCTTTCCTTGGCTTGCCATGCCTTGCCATGCCTTTCCTTGCCTTTCCTTGCCTTGCCTTTCCTTGTCTTTCTATGCCTTTCCATGACTTTCCTTTCCATGGCATGCCTTTCCTTTGCATGCCTTGCATTTCCTTTCCTTGCCATTCCATGCATTTCCTTGAATTGTCATTCATTTACATGCCTTGTATTTCCATGCTTTGCTATGATATGGTATGCCTTTCCATGCCATGCCTTTGCATACCATGACTTGCAATTCCATGTATTTCATTCACTTGTCATTCTTTATCGTTCCTTTCCTTTGACTTCATTTCCATGCCATGCATTGCATTTCTTTTCCTTCCCATGCCATGCCATGCATTTTCTTTCCTGGCCTTGCCATGCCATGCCTATCATTTGCATGCCTTTTCATTTCATACCTTTTGTTTCCTTTCCTTTTCATGCCATTCCTTTTTTTTCCTTTGGATGTCTTCCCTTGCCATGCCTTGCCTTTGCATGTCTTTCCTTGAGATGCCTTGCATTACCATGCCATGCATTGCCTTTCCTTTCCATGCCATGCCATGCATTTCCTTTGCATGAATTTTCTTTTCATTACTTTCCATGCCATTCCATGCCTTGCTATGGTATGTTATTCCTTTCCATGTCATACCTTTCCATACCATGCCTTGAAATACCATGTCTTCCATTCACTTTCCATGCCTTGTCTTTCCATACCATGACTTTTCATACCATGAATTTCCATGTCATGCCTTTTCGTTCCTTTCCTTTCCATGCCATGTCATGTCATTCCTTTCCTTTGCATGGCTTGCCATGCCATGACTTGCATTTCCTTTCCTTCCCATGCCATGCATTTCCTTGTGTTTTGATGAAATTCCATGCCTTTCCTTTGCATGCCTTGCCTTTCCATGCCATACCATGCCTTGCAATGGTATGGTAAGCCTTTCCATGCCATGCCTTTCCATACCATGCATTGCAATGCCATTTATTTCATTCACTTTCCATGCCTTCTCTTTCCATACCATACCTTGCTATGGTATGGTATGCCTTCCCATGCGATTCCTTTCCATACTATCCCTTGCAATGCCATGTCTTGCATAAACTTTACATGCCCTTTCTTTCCATACCATGCCTTTTTTTTCATTCCTTTCCATGAAATTCCTTGGATTGCCTTGCCTTGCCATGACATGACATGTCTTTCCTTTCCTTTCCTTGCCATGCCATGCCTTACCTTTGCATGTCTTGCCATGCCATGCCTTTCCTTGCCTTGCCTTTTCATGCCATGCTTTGCCTTGCCTTTTCATGCCTTGCCTTTGCATGACTTGCCTTTCCATGCCTTTTCTTTGCATGTCTTTCCTTTCCATGCCATGCATTTCCTTTCCTTTCCATGCAATGTCATGCCTTGCCTTTGCATTCCTTGCCATGCCTTTGCATTCCTTGCCATGCCTTTGCATTCCTTGCCTTTCCATCCCTTTCCTTTCCATGCCATGCCATGACTTGTTGTGGTATCGTCTTCCTTTCCATTCCATGACTTTCCATACCATTCCTTGTGATGTCATGTCTTGCATTCACTTTCCATGCCTTCTCTTTTCATACCATGCCTTTCCATGCCATGCCATGTCATGTTTTTCCATGCCATGGATTTCATTTCCTCACCTTTCCATGCGATCAATTTCCTTTCCTTGCCATGTCATGCCATGCCTTTTCATTCCTTGCCTTGTCATGCCATGCCTTTATATGGTATGGTATGTCTTTCCATGCCATGCCTTTAGATACCAAGACTTGCAATGTCATGTCTTGCATTCACTTCCAATGCCTTGTCTTTCCATACAATTCATTTTCATACCATGCCTTTCCATGATATGCCATGCAATGTATTTCCTTGCCATGTCATGCCATGTCATGCCTTGCCTTTGCAGGCCTTTCCATGCCATCCCTTGCATTTGATTTCCTTAACATGAAATGCAACAAATATTTTATGCCATGCAATGTCTTTTCTTTCCATTCCATGCCATGTCATGCCTTGCCTTTGTAGGCCATTCCATGCCTTGAATTTCCTTTCCTTATGTATGTCCTCATTATTTATAAGAATTTTATTTGGATAACTCTCTTGTTAATATTGGTATGAGGTTTGTGTGGTTGTAGTCTTGATGAGATATTGATATGAGTAGTAACAATAGAAATACCAGAGAGAGAAGAAATAACAAGTTATCAATGATATATCTAGTGATATATTGGTCTACATTTATATTTCATGGAGGTTGGACGAGGAAAGGAAAGGGGGTTGTAGCCTACTTCCGGTTGAAGTCGGGTAAATTAGGGAGTTGGAGCTTCGTTTGGTTTGCATCCTATAAATAAGGGGTTGGAGCCTCCTTCCAGTTATAGCTAGAGAAATAGGAAGTTGGTGCTTCCAAAGAATGTACTCTTTCACAAATAATAAAACCATTATGTGGTATTTTCTCGCATAGGGTTTCCACGTAAAATTATGGTGTACTGTGTTTATGTGATGTCTAAGCACTGAATTATGCTATTGATGATAAATTGAATGATCATCATATTTATTGGAGATTTGTATTGTGATTAAAAGTACTAATTATGATCATACCAATTCACCACCCCCACCTCTTAGTATTCCAACACTTGGATGGTTTGATCTCCAAGTCCTACTCTTGTATTTGTGAAACCCATTTTCTGCTTGATCCAAGACAATCTTGTTGAGATAGGACATATTTTACGGTGGGGTACGGGATGAAATATTTAATCTTTCTCATACCCTACATAGGTTCTAAAATGATTGAGGGACTTGCCAAGAGTGCAGGATTTCTTTTCTGTAATGGTTTAATTTAGCTCTAATTCCCTAAATTATTTTATCATGAAGGAGATTGGTTTTTCATCTCCTTGATCATTATTTTGTAGAATATTTCATGCGATGGTGTCTTCTGAGGAGAAAGAAAAGATTATGGAATCCTTAGAAAAATATGGGTTGACTAGAATTAGAATGATAGTTATTGTCTCTTGGATATGTTGGGAAGCCTTATTTCCCTTGTCATTCCATTAAAAATGTGAATCATTTTTTAACAAGGTATTAATGGGTTTTGCGATTTCAACGAAGTTTGGAACGAACCTCCTTATGAATTTGATATGTCTGAAGAAAGATTGTAAGGATTTCTTGTCTTTAGGGTAAGCGATTTTTTTGATGGCTTCAATTCTTGAACGATCTATCGAGATGCCATCCTTAGAGAAGATATTTCTTATAACTTCTATTTATCCACACCAAAAATTGATTTATTTGGATTAAGGGAAATTCAATATTCTTTGCACCTTTGAAAAATTGTCCTTAAGTGTTGGATATGTTGATCCCTTTTCTTGGAGATAGTTGTTAGGTCAACCTGGTAAATCTCTATGGTCTTCCTGATTATATCCCTAAAATAATTCTTTGTCTTGCGATGAAATTCTTTGTCTGTCACTTCCTTTACTTGATCTCTTGGTTTTTCTAGGTCATATTTTATCAAGGCCCGGAGGTTCACTTCCTTGAATGCTTTCCTCTTCTTGTGTTGGTGTATTTATTTCCCCTTATCCTATTCTTTCATCTTCTCTCTAGGGAGAAGTACTTTTTTATGTGTGTCTCCACATGGGGTTGTGGGTTCCACACTAATTCAGATATGGAATGGAGGTCCCTCTTCTGCATTGGACCCATGACCTATGGTTTTTCTCTCATATGTGGTGCATAAGATATCCTCAATCTGCCTCGTGGTGCGTAAATCCTCTACCTCTTCCTCATCGTTTTCCAATCCCTCTCTCTCTTCTACAACCCTCTTCTTATTATTCATCCTATATTGGTAGGGTTGTCTGTTGTGCATCATACCTAAATTCCTTATTATTTCCCTAGTCTGTTCATCATCCATCATGATGGTGTCCATTTCCTCCTTCTTCTTGGTAATCTCCAAACCCTTCTCCATTTCTTAGATCTTCCTCGGTGCTTCCCCCAACTCCCCCATGCACGCAGTGTAATCTAACTCTCTGATTCCCTAGTAATCACACCTTTATCTTGTAATAAGATCTTGATCAACTTGTAAAGAGACTTGATGTACCTCCCTCTTGGTCCCTTCAAGAAATATTTCTCTGCAGTAGTGTATGACTTCATTGTATCTACTGCAAACTCAGTGATGAACCCCACAATAATGATGTCTAACCAGAAATCCATTTTGTGCATGAATTTATTATTAACTCTTTTCAACCGCGTGATATTTTTAGCAGTCCACACTACTGGCCTAATCCTATTAGTCAGATGGGTATCTTTCAACCTCAATATCCACTTCTGTAATAACTCTAGAAAGAAATAGAAATATGCTTCATGCAAATCAATAAACAAATACCTTTGTAGGTAGGTACCAGTGCAATGTATACCTTGAACCCTTATTATATTTCTACATGAGCTCAAAGTGCTTTTTCTCCAACCATCTTTCAATCTCTTGCTTTGTAGGATTCCATGGACTGAACATCCCTTTCTACTACTGCATCTTCTTCACCAAACCCCTTCCTGTATGTCCTTCTGAGTTCTAGCTAGAAAAAAAACATTTTTTGGATGTATGGATTGACATAGGTTCTACCTTAGTTCTCCAACATATTAGCTAATATGTCATTACATAATTGGAATGGCATATTACCTATAACTTATTTGGAATTTTATTATCATATGTGCACTTTGATATGATTTAATATGATTATATTTTCATTTCATATGTTGTAATGTTAGATATATAACAGACAAATTAATTACTGCATGAAATAAATAATAACTTTTCATTCTAAATGTTTTTTGTCTAGAACAAGGATCTTCAAGAACATATGGATCATCTTCATCAGATAGCTCTAGATGATGTTGGCTCTGATGCTAAGATGGTAGATGATGATCATGATGACATAGATACAAATGACAATGAGGTCGATCCTGATGCAGATGATCATGATGATCATGATCACGATGGTGATGATGATGATGAGGCAATAGCTGGTAGCAGCCAGTAACATTCATGATCATATAGACTGCATCACGAATCATTTGTTATATATTGTTATAATTCCACTTTTCATAGTTACTATCATATGTATCATTTTCACGGCCTCCAGTACCATATTATTGAGTTCTATCATTTTGACATGTATCATTTTGACTTATATCATTTGGAAATGACATATCATATTGACTTGTATTATTTTTTCTTACATAATTTATCATTTTTATTTTTATCATTACTACATGATGTATCATATTGACATATGCCGACTATTCGACATGTATCATTTTCACAGGTTATTGATCTACTGGCATATTTGAATTTCACTTGTTTTAGTTATATATGATGATGATATTATCAGTATTGAATCATATATTTTTCATATATTGAAAGTGGTTGATGATTTTTGGATACATATTTATTAAGTATGATGGTTTTGATTTACTGCTCATGATGGATGTTTTCAAATTCACTTAAATTATAGATATTTGACTCCCTTGTTTTAATTATAGATGATGATCATGTTATAATAATTATCTTATTATTTTATATATAATGGATGTTGTAGATTATATTTTGATGGATATTTAATAAGTATAACGATGTCGTTAATTTGTATGGATGTTTGTTTCCCTAAAAACTATTTATAAATGTTATCCGATAAAATATTTCAAATGAATTTATATGACTTACTGTATAATCATATAAGTTATTTAAGGGACATGATATATTTAATTAATTAAATTGAAATAAAACATATTAAATTAATAACTGTAAGAAAAACAAGAAGCATTTTTTGAAGAAAAAAATGAAGCAACAATGGAAGCCAAATTGGAAGCCACACCAGAAGAAAAAATAAAACCAAAAATGGAAGACAAACTAGAAGCAAAACTACACATAAAATTGGAAGCCAAACTACAAGCAAAATTGGAAGCCATGTTAGAAGCAAAACTAGACGTAAAACTAGAAGCCAAACCAGAAGCCAACTTGGAAGCAAAATTGGAAGGCATATGAGAAGAAGAAATGGAAGCAACATATGGCGCTACTCCTGGCGCTATTCCTGGATTCATTTTCGACACTATTCTTGACTCTAAACTTGATGTTATTCATGGTGCTAATTCCATCTCTAAATTTGGTGCAATTATAAACAATCTAGATTGTGCCAAGTTTGGCACCAGACAACGTGTCCAATTCGTGAACTGAAATACACTAAATTTTGGTGCTATTTTAGGCGCCAATTGTTTGTTCTGTTGTAGTGTATGGAATTGATTTCAATTTTTTTACGATAAAATATATGATGGTATTGTTTTAATATATGACTGCTTGATATGAACTATTTCTATAATCAATGACACAAATTTATGCCATATCTATCTCTTAGTATTACTCCTATGCTGGATAGGGTATAATTAATTAAATTAGGAATTTAATTTTCCATTAGAATAAACCAAATTGAGTTACGTAGAATTCTTTGTTGGACAATCAATTGTCTTTTCCCCTTTTGTTATCTTAAATTTTAGTGTCAACCAGACCCTTATACTAGTTGGAAACATTCTTCCAAACGAGAGTGGGTCTAATTGGGACCTACCATTGAGTGTTATCCCTAACCTGCTTGACATATATTTTGGACCCATCAACAAGTTGGTTGGAGGAGGGATCATGGGATAATAGGTCTCACATTATCTTCACTGCAGTGTGACTGAATCACCATAATGGTTCCTCCTTGGATACCCTCAAACATTGATTACTCTAGTTCAAGTGGCGGAGAAATCATGATCATTGAGGACACCCTCCATTAATAAATGTATCATTAAGTTAGTAAAGTTTTCTAGACTCGTTTGTAGACTTGCAGGCCGTAAGATGTATATTCCATCCCCCATGCCCCATGGGTATTGGATGTTTGACACGATTCAAAGTTAGAATACAATCCACTATTCAACTATCCAAGAGATGCATGAAGCTTGCAATTGCATATCAAATTTCAATAAATCTCAACTTTGTATTTTGTCAAAGCAAATCCTACACGATCTGAGATGACACATCTTACTTA
>ML803527.1:0-29475 GCA_009831015.1 Picea engelmannii
GCTAACATCACCCTAGGAGGGGCATGACGTCACCCTAAAAAGATAAAATTAGGAATTTATTTGTCAAATTTATGTAAAAATGAATTTTCTCATGTAAACTGGCCATGTCGACCTTTTTGACCTAATCTTGTAATTAAAGGTCATTTTCACTGTACAAATAGGGGATTTTCCCCTTGTATTTTTCCATCATTCATTGACTCACAAGTGAGGTCTGAAATTTGCGCCCTACTTAATATTCATTGGCTGAAATTTTAGGAGCACTTCTTGGAGGAGGCTAAATTTGATGTTTCTTGGCATTTTTCTTGGTGGAAAGTCTTCAACCAGGCTAATTTATAGATTATTCTTGGTGAATGTAAGTGAATTTCTGCAATCCTTCTTTTCTTTGAATGGTTATGGTACATTTACTTTTCATTTTTCCAATAGGATCAAATGTCTCATCATAATATACTCCCTCCACCTGAGAGAATATTCTAGCCACAAATCTCACTTTGTACTTCTCGACACTTCCATCAGTTGCATGTTTGATCTTATAGATCCAGTTGGAAGTCACTACAGAATTCCCTTTCGGTCTCGAAACAATATCCCACACATCATTCTTCAAGATGGATTGATACTCTTTGTGTTAAATTTTTTATGGTTAAGTTGATGCAGATGTAGTTTAATTCAATTATATCATTAGTTGAACCATAACTACTGCAGAAACAATACACAAGTTGAAGTAAACCAAGATCACAAGAAGAATAACCATGCATAAAAGAACACAAGAAGTATCCTCAGAAAACCCTTCTCAAACAAAGGTAAAACCCAACAATCCTTTGCTATATTATCAAGAGGAGATCCACCATTCCACCACCAAACCTAGCACACAATAGGGTGTTACTATGATTGAGAAAACTAACTTCTAAAGAAGTGTGAATTGCAGTCCTCATAATTTCAAACTACAACTTCTGAAATCATGAGATGACAAGTGAGTGTAACCCACAATGGGGATTCACTCTTTATTTATAAAAAAATTATCACATCAAATGATGTGTCTATTGGCACAATACGACCGACCTGTACAACTTAATAATATAATTAATAATTACACAATATCAATTATCTTTCACATGGTGGGGTCGTCTTGTACCCTTTAGATCAAAAATTAGGGTTACAAGAAAATATTACTCTCGGAAAATATAGCAAGTATCTCACATGTCCACTAGTGCTTAGCCACTAGGGACACGTCCACATGTGCTTAGCCACAGGGATGTCATACTTAAAAGATCTCGATCTCAATTGAGTCCACCAGAGAATCATCTGGAGTACCATCTCAAGTCAACTCAACTGAGTCCACAAGAGTACAAGGTAAGAGACCATCTCAAGCTGACTCAACTCAGTCCAGAGGAGTACAAATCAAGAGACCACACATCATAACAACCTAGTCTAGAGTATGACACACACCCATCACATGGGAACACCCAACACTTGGGCTCACATCATCTCAACTCAGTGCAGAGGAGAACGACACACCCATCACATGGGCCCTCTCATAGATCGACTCAACTCAATCCATAGGAGAATGACCTAGAGAATGTCACACAAAGTTGCAATCATCAGCACTCCCTCTCAACTAGGGAGGAATTCTCCACCAGACCAAATCTCTCATGGAAGTACTCAAACTTCGTCTTGGAAAGCAGTTTGGTGAAGACATTTGCAACATGCTCGTATGTAGAAAGGTATTTCACATGTATTGCTTTCCTCTGCACCATATCTCATTGTGTTTTGATTTATCATTAAACACAGGATTCTCAGAGAGATTCACACAACTTTGGTTATCGCAATGGATAATGGTGAAATCTGTCTCATGTCCAAATAATTCTGCAAGGAGCTTGCGAAGCCACACTGCTCTGTGTACTTCCACACATAACACTATGTACTCTGCTTCTGTGGTACTCAAAGCCACAGATCTCTTGTTTCCTATTGCACCAAGAAACCATGGTAGATCCTAAAGTAAGACAACAACTGGATGTACTCTTCCGGTCCACAATGCTCCCTGTCCAATCCGCATCGGCATATCCCTACAATCTCATGTCTACACCGGAGGCATATCTCAGAACATAACCAACTATGCCTCGTAGATATCACAACCCATGCTTCCTTGTTATCAGCGTGTCTATCTCAGTTGACTCATAAACTAATGGAGTGTGTTCACTGCATAGCATATATTAGGTCTATTGTTTAACCAGATACATCAATGATCCAATCAGCTATTTGTAAAGATGTGGATCAATCTCGCATGAATTGGAAGAAGCCCCATTCATATTCTTCAAGTTCATCACCATCGGTGTAGGCATGGATTTGTAGTCCATCATCCCGAATATCTCCACTGTATATTTTTCATTGACTCGGGCAAATCTCATCATTCATGTGCCATACTTCTATTCCCAATAAGTAGTGCATCATACCCAGGTCCTTCATCTTCGAATTCATTTGGTTGTTCAATGTAAACTTCTTCCTCAATCTCATCATTGAGAAAGGTTGGTTTTACATCCATCTGATGTAGCCTCCAACTCATGGATGCATCTAGGTAAATAATCATACGGATAGAAGTATATTAGGATATAGGAGAAAATTTCTCCTCATAATCTATTCCCTCCACCTGAGAGAATCCTTTGGCCACAAATCTCGCTTTGTATTTCTCGACACTTCCATCAGCTACATGTTTCATCTTATAGATCCACTTTGAAGTCACTACAGACTTCCCTTCTGGTCTCGAAACAATATCCTGCACATCTTTCTTCATGATGGATTGATACTCTTCTCATGGAATCTTGCCAAAATTGTTTTCATGTTGCTTCTTCATGACAAGAAGGTTCAGTATCAATGATGTGGCTCATAGCAAAAACATAGCTCGAAAATCTATGTGGTCTCTTGCTCTCTCGGAATGTATCACAAGGAGATATGATCTGGATTTTATGAGAACAAAATGAATACAGATTATTAAAATATGCTTAACACATAATAACAGAGATACAATAAAACTGTTTTTCTATTCAATAAGTAAATAAGTTGAAATTGTAAAATGCAACAGAAAACAAGCTTGTTGGAATGGTGGCGGCTTATCTTTGAGAAGAGATGTGACGGTTGCGCTCATTCGCAAAAAGATGATTACAATGAGGCTCTGAAGGCATTTTTACAATAAACGGGAATGTCAAAAATCCTAGACATCCAAAAACCTAACCCTAGTATATGAAGCGTCAAAAGTCATGTAGGCCCCAGTTGGGTAAGTTAGTACATCAACTTATCGGGGTCGTAACTTTTGCATACAATCGTCATTTTAGATGCACGATAGGCTGTTGGAAAGATATCATCGAGGAGATTCATTTTGAGGGCTCAATCATAGCCTTTAGATATCATTGAGAAGCTTGATCCCGAAAAACCTTCATTTAGGCCCTCAAAATGGCCTCGGAAGTTAAAAACTGCTAAAAATAGTAAATTACCAAAATTATCAGAAAATTGTTTTGAGGGAGTTGGAAAATATGGGTGGCCACTGATATCCACCTGGATCAACCCTCCCTCCTTAGGAAGAAATGGTCTCCATTGCATTTCTTTCCCCCATCAGATGAGGAAATTTTTGTTGAATTTGGCCCCGGGTGAGCCACTTGCCTTGGTGCAAGAGCTACCCTGCTTTGACGACTCGATAAAGATGGATCCTTTGTTGTCGAGTGCCCTTGATATGTTTTTCCACAATATGATCACTGGATTCTTGTTGCATGTAGTCAGGGTTGAGATTTGTTGATGTCAACTGCTCTGCTATCTATGAGGTGTCCAATAATGGTGGGAAATATGGTCGAAGGAGAGCCACGTTGAAGACTGGGTGTAGGCCAAGGAAAGGGAGAATGTTGAGCTCAAAATCATTTTCACCCACATCCTTGGTGATGGTATACAACCTATAATAGAGTGGGTGAAGCTTTCGATGGGGCCCTGTAAGGCATTCTTTCTGCTATCTCTAAGGTGTCCAATAACGGTGGGAAATATGGTCGAAGGAGATCCACGCTGAAGACTGGGTACAAGACAAAGAAAGGGGGGATGTTGAGCTCAAAATCATTGTCACCCACATCCTTGGTGATGGTGTACATCCCATAATGGAGTGGGTGAAGCTTTCGATGGGGCCCTGTAAGGCGTTCTTTCTGCAAGTGCAACCAAACTTTGTCTCCCACTTGAAACTTATGTGGCACCCGATGTTGATCATGGCGTTGATTTTACTTGGCATTAGACTTATATAGAGTATCCTGAACCTATTGGTAGATGTGATGGATCCTCTCAATGAACCAGGTGAATTTTTCATCTTTTGGTGGAGCAAGGGATGATTTGACCGAGGTGGTCACCAGGGGTAGTGCAACATCCATGGGGCCCAATGGTTGGAATCCCAAACCCACCTGAAAGGGGTTGTGGCCAATTGAGCTATGGAAGGCTCGGCTATAGTTATGTTGGACATAGGAAAGACTCTCATCCCATGTGCGGGGGTGTTTTGAATTGTGCATGCGTGGGATATGTACGATCATTTGATTGATGACCTCAGTTTGGCCATCTATCTAGGGGTGGAAGGCAGTAGATTTGGTGAGCTTGGTATCTAGCAATGACCAGAGGCTCAGCCAGAATGTGTTGAGGAACTAACTATCATGGTCTGAGATAATGGTTTGTGGGATCCCAAAATGTACCCATACTCATTCAAAGAAGAGATTAGTAGTGGCTTATGTTGTGATGTTCTTCTTGCAGATGACTAGAATCGTCATCTTGGAAAAGTGATCAACAACCACAACAACACAGTCATTTCCCCTCTTGGTGGACGGGAGGCCTGACATGTAGTCCATTGAGATGGATTCCCACGACATGTCAGGAGTAGGTAGAGGAGTGCACAGGCCCTGTTTCTTAGTGGTTGGTTTGACAATAGCACAGGTAGTGCAGGACGTGATATACTCGCTGACATTTTGTCTAAGTTTGGGCCAATAGAAATGTTTCTGTAGCATTTCCACTGTCGTTTCTACGCCAAAGTGTCCTGTCACCTGACTGTAGTGATCTTACCAAATCAGCTTCGCGCGCTCGCTTGATGGAGCACAGAGATGGCCCAGACGGCACAACAACCCATCTTGAAGATAGAAATTAGTGACCATTGAGGTGACGCCCAACATTTGGTAAGTGGTGGAGAAGTCGAGGTCTGTCTCATAGAGGTGGGGCCATCCGAAGGTCTCATGGCCGCAAGAGTATAGCACCGTGGTGAGTGTCGCGACTGGAGGTCGGTTGAGGAAATTAGCAACTCGGTTGGTACTTCTTGTTTTATACTTGATATTGAGGTGTAATTGTGTAAGTATGTGGACCACTTCTGATGGTGGTCATTCTACAATTTTCCTTGGGTCTTCATGAACTGTAGTGGCTTGTGATCAGTGTGGATGACTGTCTCCTTCCCAAGAATGTAATGTCCCCACTAGAGTTAGGATTTCACAATGGATTACATTTATTTTTCATAAGTAGGGTACTTATGGAGAGTATATGATAGTGTCTCACTATGATATTCCACAGGGTGGCCGTGTTGAATGAGAACGTTGCCTGCAGCATAGTCTAAAGCATTTGTCTCGATCTCAAAGGGATTTTTTAGGTTCAGTAATGAAAGTACTGGGGATGAGCACAAACACTTCTTCAATTCATTGAAAGATTTTTTTTGGGATAGGCCCCACACAAATTTTTCCTTACCTCCACCCCTGGTTACTTTGTTGAGGGCCCATGCGATATGAGAGAATCCTAACACGAACCTACGATAGAAATTGGCAAGGCCCAAGAAGCTCTAAATTTCAGTGAGTGTGGTTGGGAGTGGCCAGTCACGGATGACCTGGATCTTGGTTGAATCCACATGCACACCATGTCGATCAATGATGTAGCCTAAGTAATGGACCCTGTCCATGCCGAAGGAGAATTTTTCCAAGTTTGCATATAGTTTTTGTTGTCACAGGGTGTGCAGAACTTGTTGAATATGTTGCAAGTGTTCTGCCCAAGTCTTGTTGTAGATGAGGATGTCATCTAGATACACCACTACAAAATTATTGGTGAAAGGTCATAGGATATCTTCCATCATCTTCATAAAAGTTGTTGGAGCATTTTTCAAACCAAAGGGAATGACCAACCATTCAAAAGGACCTTTTGACTTGAAGGAAGTCTTCCATAGATATGTCTGTTCTATTGGGACTTGGTGGTAGAAAGACTTGAGATCAATCTTACTGAAGTATTTGGCCCCCATGAGCTAATCAAGGAGATCGTCAATTCAGGGAATCAAGTACTGGTTTCAGACTGTGATTTTATTCAAGACCCGGTAATATTCAATGCAGAGTCGCCAAGTCCCGTCTTTCTTCTGCACCAACACGATTGGGCTCCCACAAGGCAATGAGCAGGGACGTATGTTCCCCTTGTGGAGCATTTCTTGGATATGCCTCTTGATCTCATTGTTTTCTAACAGAGAGCGGTGGTAGACTATCCCATTGGGTAGTGGTGCGCCTGGGGTCAAATCGATGGGATGCTTGACCTGGCAGTGCAGAGGTACCCCAATAGGAGAGGAGAATATATCTGAGTATTCTTCCACGGCCTTATGCACTTTATTATGTTGTATGGAGAGATTGATCGCGGAGGCCCTGGATGTGGTTGCGATATTTCTCTCACTCTGAGAGCGAATAACGAATAAGACAAATTTCCCGGTCTGAGAGATGACCTTCCTGCATTTCTTGGTAAAGATCAAGGAAATATCACTAGGAGGGACTACCTTGGGTATCCTGTACAATTTTCTATTCAAAGTAATAATAAAACTATGAGGCCTAGACTCGTATACAACATGACGTTTCCATAAATAAGTTTGGCCCAAAAGAACATTACAAACTTTGAGAGGAGCTACATCACACAATGTCTTTTCTTTGAAGGGCTTGATGTCATACAACAGTCGACATTGTTGGTTGACGCGTAGATCGTTTCCTTGGAGGAGCCATCCAATGGTGTAGGGTTGTGGGTGCGACGTTTTCATCAGGGCCAGCTGCTTGACAACCTCTACTAAGATGAGCTTCTTCTGGCTACCGCTATCAATGATGAAGTGCAATGGGGTGCCTTTTACCCACATCTGTGAATGGAAGAGGTGCTCTCCTTCTTCTGGTTTGTCGGGTTCACCAGGCTGGAGCTTGGTAGTAGCAATGGTGGCACTGGATTTTGCGTCAATGATTCATATTCCCCTTTATGGTTCTGAATCAAAGTCAACATCGACATCTAATTCATAGGCTTTCACTTCATCCACCAATGACTGCTTTGAGCGGTATTCAGCAGTGTTATGCCAAGGGCTCTTATGGAAGTCACACCACTTTTCGGTATATTTCTTTGTCTTTCCAGTGTCCTTTTTTTCTTGTGGCTTCGACTGATTGTCCTGATACTGTCCATATTTTCTCTTTCCTTTGTTTTGTGGGTTGGGGCTGCCACTTCCTGGATTTTGTTGTGAGAGGTTCCCAGGCCCAAATTTATGTGTCTTTTGTTTGAGCTTCTGCTCAACTTTGATGGAATATCGGTAGGTCGTGACCAAGGACGAGATGTCCAGAAATTCCATTTTGGTATGGATGTATCTATGCAGAGCACCGTGATACTTGAGCACCATATGTCACATTGAATCTTTGATACCCATATTGGTGTGCAAGGTATGGAAGATATTTCTGAACTCTAGCACTACTTGGTCTCTTTCTTGCCGCAGTGTGGTCCATTTGGTATACAAGTTGTCATAAATTCCGACAGGGTAATATTGTTCCTTAATATCATCCCTAAAGGATTCCCAGGTGGATGCAACTATAAATAATGAGGGTTCCTCTGTTTCCTTTTTCTCACAAAAAGTTTCCCACCAATCTTTGACATGGGGAACATCTTTGAGGAGTGCAACAGTAATCTTTTCTCTATTCGAAAAGTTATGGAAAAAAAAATACCATTCTAGTAGATTCAACCACTTGTCTACAACATCTGCGTCTATCTGACCTTCAAATATAGGAATAACAAATTTGATTTGTACCTTGAATGGGGCAGTGCCTCCGCTTGAGGAAGCTGTGTCGCATGTTGGTAGTCGCTGAAGGAATTGCATGAAACTGTCCATCATCTCCTTCGTCTATTGTGTGAGGGATTCCTCAAGCAACATTTTGAAAGGATATCTTGTCTCATCATCTTTATTTTCTCCTACCATGAGAGGTCGCTTGGGAGTGCGAGAGATTTTTTCCTCAAAAGAAACAAGCTTGAGACCCAATTCTTTGTACCCTGACCTCATTGGGGACATGCATTAAGACGACGAGTAGACCGCTCTGATACCACTGATCCGGATTTTATGAGAATAAAGAAATGAATACATATTATTAAAATATTCTTAACACAGAATAACAAAGATTCAATAAAATTGGTTTTCTATCCAATAAGGAAATAAGTTGAAACTGTAAAATGCAGCGAAAAACAAGCTTGTTGGAATGGTGGTGGCTTATCTCTGAAGAGATATGACAGCTGCTCTCATTCACATGAAGATGATTACAATGAGGCTCTAAAGGAATTTTTACAATAAACAGGAATTTCAAAAATGCTAGACATCCAAAAGCCTAACCCTAGGATATGAAGCACCAAAAGTCATGTGAGCCCCATTTGGGTAAGTTAGTACATCAACTTCTTGGGGTCGTAACTTTTGCATACGATCTCTGTTTTAGGTGCACGATAGCCCGTTGGAAAGGTATCATCAAGGATACTCATTTTGGGGGACCAATCAAAGCCTTTGTTCATCATTGAGAAGCTCGATCCTGAAAAAACTTCATTTAGGCCCTCAAAATGGCCCCGACAGTTTAAAACTACTAAAAATAGTAAATTGCCAAAATTGTCAAAAAACTGTTTTGAGCGAGTTGGAAAAGGTGGGTGGCCATCAATACCCACATGGATCAAGATACACATCCTTCTGCCTCTAGCAGAGTCTGTCGAGATTGTGTAGGATTCTCCCGACCTACTACCAATGTCACTGGGAATAATCAGTTGGAGCTACAGGATCAATTGGATCAATAATTGTCTCCCTCTAAATTGTTGAATGGGAGAAGGTATTGTCTCTTCCTTCTTCTCAATTAGTTTGAATCCCTCTGATTCAAGTGACTCCCTCTGAAGTCGGAAGGATGAACATCTTCCTTTTCCTGTTTTTCTAACCTGGAGACATCCGATGTCTTCTCATATCCTCTACTGTCTCTACAGTAATTTGTTGGCCTCTTGTACTAGGATAATAACCAAGGTGAGCTCCTCCAGGGATAACAATCAAAATGGCCTCATGTACTAGGATAATAACCAACCAAAGAAAATTGGACTCCCGTACCAAGGATCATGGTCCTTCAATAATGAATTAAGAAATATGGCCTACCGTAGGGATTGTTGTAACCTAGGTCTACACGCCTGCCTCTCCTCTCTTTTTTCCCTATGCCTTCGTCGAATTTGTCCTTTTCTGGTTGATAAAGTCGGTTTCCAATTTGTTCAATAACTTGGTTTTCTTTGCTGGCTTTCTTGACTGATTATTTGCGCAAAGTTTTTTTGTTTTTCTTGAAGGATAAAATACATGTCGTATTTGGTTTGGAATTCTTGTCATCATGTTTTCCATTGATTGACTCACAGCAGGTCGACCAAGCCTTTTTGTATGCACAGGAAATGCCTGTGGACAAAAGAAGCAATCCAGAGTGGTCAATTTTGGGCTCTAATTGTGGGAACATATAGGTTACATTTTGACGGTGGAGATCCATCAGGCCAATCAAATCGACGGTTTTCATTCATTCAGAGTGTCGAAATCGCGTGGGGATAACATCAAGAGAGATCCCACAAAGTACAAGAATTACCTGAAGTCCAGAAGAGTCAAAGTCCCGAAGTCCCGAGAGCCTGCCATGTCACTCTGGGCCTGTACCACTACGGGATATTTCCATGCACAACATTCATAAACTCCCAAAGCCTGAACACCCGAAGTACAGAATAAAATATAGACCATCCATCAGCAAGGACACGTGGAGGAAGATATTTCACTTCGGAGACTTAGCATTCTGAGATATTTCCAAGCACAACATTTACAAACTCCCAAAGCCCAAAATCACGAAGAAAATCTAGACCATCCATCAAAAATGACAAGAAGTGACAGATCTCCCTCTTCAGATATACGACACTTCAGAGGATTGCGTGAGAAAGGAGACAAAAACTCCCGAAGCCTGAACACCTGAAGTGAATCTGGACCGTTGATCTCAAATCAACAAGAACCGTTGATCCTTGCAATAGGGAAATATCACTCGGATAATAGATTGCAATCAAATCGATGGCCACACTTCATTGCGGGGATGTAAACTGCTCGAACGTTAATTTTCCAAAGTGGTCTCGCAATTGGAACCATGGTATTGTTGGAAGGGTATGTGGCATCTTGTGGGGGATTGCAGGGGGTGGAGCGATGCGGACCCAAACCACCCTCGACAACGTCCACAATCACATTCTTATATGACATCAGGTCACCACATCACCTCCACTCACCTCCAGTCACCTCCACTTCATCTACATCCACGTCATCCACCTTCACGCATCCTGTCTTCCTATTGGATGCTTGCCTCCACGTCTTCCTGTTCACAACTAGTTCATCACAGAGAAAGTGAGAAGAAGGGTCAGTTATAGTCGAGACAGAGTGAGCTTAACTTCTGAAAGCTCAGACACAGACAGAGAGTTAAGTCTTAGTCACAGGTCGACGCATATTGGTTCCAAAACACTTCAGCAGACTACCTCTTCCTTAAGCGGAGATCTGCTCATGCAGCCAGTTTTCTCCAGTGGCCTCCAACAACTCATAGGCATGCCATTAATCAACACAGAGCTCTGTTATGTCACTCCAAGGCCTATTTTCTACCAATTCAGTTCCTCCAACACATGCATCAGTTCTGTCTCAGAGATAGTAGTAGTTTTTAGTTGATTAATTCCAACATTTTATTAGATTAGATACAAGAGTGGTCTTATGTGTGTGATAAGAACCACTCTTGCTTATTAAGTCCAATGTCTTAGTGAAGTTAATATTTTTTTCTAAAAACAGTTACCTAAAATTAGGTCTCAGTCCCCGAAAGACGAGAACCTCTGCAACTCTTTTAAATAGGGGGTCTTTGAATGTTTTGAGGGTCGGATTTTTTGGGAAAGGATAGCACTACATCAAACTGGTTGGACCCATTCTATGCTTGGATTAAATCTCTCTACCTGGTGAACATACTCTTGATGACAGTGTTTCATTCAAATCTTCATGTGTTTTTATCTTATCTTGAATGTAGTTTTTGATTTGTGCAAAGTACATGTCATTTCCTTTCAGCTATTGTGTAACTTGTCTTTATTGATATGAAACCTGTGAAAACATCTAATGCTTGGTGAAGATTTGTTTTTATCGCAACCTGAAGGAGTAATTGTGTCTTGATACATGTTTAATGTCTTGAAATGATATTTTAAGCATTGAACTTCTTGCAGCAGATTATTCATTTAGTAGTTTGTCGTTTCCCTTTGTTTTATATTATTTCACGGGTCTGTCATTAGTGTTCCACCAGCCAAGGAGGACCCTCATACATATCATTTTGCCAAACCATCCTTGCTTTTTTCTTGGTAGAATAACCCTCTGACCAACCAACAAAAAATTAAAAGAAACAACCATTCTAAACTGATAGGTGGCCTAGCTTTTCCCTTTAGCAGTCGGGTGCAGACCTTAGGACCAACATCTTCTGGCGTCATTGTCGTGGAATGGAGTAACGAAATATCTTTCCCTGGGAGAATGACAATGATCAAGTCTGATCTTTGATGGTGAACAAAGACCAGACACATTTAGACTGCATATCCATCACCTAATGACTCCATGGTTAAAGAATCCAGTGGCGACTTCACTGAGTAAAATTTAAGAAATAAATATTGGCGCCCAGAAAAGGATTCAACAGATCCAAATCTGAAAATAGAAAAGCCAAGAAAGCCCATCCCGACCATGAGAATAACACAACATCCTCTGAGCCAAAAATGAACTAAGAAAATCCACCCTAGCCCAGAGATATACCTCCCCCTCAAGGGTAAAGGTGCACACAAAGAGCTTACGTCTAATCACAATCACAAGTAGTTTGAATTTTCTATCCCTAAGAATCATAATTCAAAAGGATCTCAGACATCTCCAAATCTTGATTCTACATCATCATCCAGTTCTGCATCCACCCCTGTATCTCCCATAAATATTTAGATTCCTACTATTCAATCCATGGATGTTAACAAGATGGATGTCATAATTGTTGCCAGATGTGCACCCCTAGTGTTTCTCGTAGGCTTACATACACTCCCAACCACATATTACATGAAATATTTACCAAGATATAATGGGGAAGGTGAAGTCATTGTTGAGGAACATCTGGTAGCCTTCTATAGCTTTGCAAACAACTTTAACATTGATTATGCAGATGTGTGGATGAGGTTGTTTGTATAGAGTATGGATGGGGAAGTCAGAAAATGGTTCAGGGGTCTTCCTCCAGCCTCCATTGCAGATATTGAGGCGTTAGATGAAACTTTCATTAAACAATGGGGAGATAGGAGAGATTATCTCTACTACAACATTGAGTTTAGGGCCTTAAAGAGAAAGAATGGTGAATCTATTTCAGATTTCAACAAGAGATTCAATAAGATGTATGGTATAATCCCAGATGAGATCAAACCAATTGAAGCCTCTACCAATATTACATATGCTAATGATTTTGATGCAGATTTCTCCCTCCTGTTGAGAGAAAGAAGATCCACCACATTGTTTTCCATGCTAGAAGCAGCCATTGAGGTAGAATCTAATATCTTGTACTTAGACATATTAAAGACCAGATCTGATAAAGATAAGAAGAAACAAAGAGAGGATTCCCATGCCTCCTCTAACTCAGCCACATCTAATCCAAAACTTGATGAAATGACCAAAACTTTGAAGGATCTGGCTTCTGAAATAGCTAAGCTGAAGTGGGAATCTAAACATCCAAACAGAACTTTTCAAGGGGTTGGTAATAGAAATCAAAATTAGTTCAGAAGGCCTAATGATGCTCCTCAATTAATGCAGAGAGAAAGGAGAAATGTTGATGATCAAAGGGTAGTCCCTCCTTTCCAAAACAATCAGATTGAGGATATGGATGCAGAGAATGATGTTGTGGATGATATTGTTGTTCTTTTCAATGAAACAAATTATTATACCCTCCATTTAACATAGCAAAAATATGAGGTAGCACAACTGTCAAATCAGCGTGATAATCAGATAGGGGAAGAGGGAGTTATTCAAAGTCAACCCAAGAAGAAATACCATTTGAGGACGAGAGAAGGGGATCCCAAAGCCACTGCCTCCAATCAAAACAAACAAGTTGAGGTTCCTCCCAAATCAAATCCAAGTAAAGGTATGTCATCTAAATCTCAATCACCTCCATCATCTAAACAAACAATCCCTAAAATAAAGGAAGTTGATAGGCCACCAGCCTATTTCAGCCTAAAACATGAGTTGATAAAGATCAAGATCCCTGTGCCTTTGACAGAATTTATGAAGAATGAACCTTTCAAAAATTCTATCATGAAAGTTCTGCAGCCAACATCTCCTAATGTGTCTTCTGATGTAACAAGTTTGCAGGATGAAAACCTAGCCATTGCTGTGGGTCCACACATTGAGGATGGTTTTGATGCTTCTCCTCCATTCAATATATCGTTGAATGTCCATGATAAGATCCTGCACAACTGTCTTATGAACTCAAGAGACTCTCACAATGTTATGCCCAAAGTTTTTATGGAAGAGATAGGTCTGGAGATCACCAAACCTTACCAGGACCTGTACTCCTTTAATTCTAAGAAAGTAAAATGTCTCAGACTGATAAAGGATATGGTGGTTTCTTTGGCACAATTACCCATGAAGAGTGTAGTGATGGACATTATGGTGGTCGACATTCCCCCAAAGTTTGGTATGCTCTTATCCAGAACTTGGGCTAAGAAGGTTAGAGGTTTATTGCAAATGGACCTCACTTATGCCACCATCACTGTGTTTGGAGGAGAACATAGGAGGCTATACAGAGGGGTAAGGTTAGCCTACATTGTCAGTGACCATCAAAACCCAAGAAATCACCCAATTTATGTTTTTTAGGATGAGATTGATTCATTTGTTTTTCATTTAAATGAGGATGAACCTAAAATGCCAGTTAGCCAACGCAGAGATCATTCATTGATAGGTCAGTCAAACAAAGTATGGAAAATGTACTTACATGGATCTTCATATAAGGAAGGATCAGATGCAGGTATATTCCTTATTTCCCCTTCGGAAGAAGTGATAACCCTCTCTTATAAGATGTAGTTTGAGACTACTAATAACATAGTTGAATATGAAGCTCTAGTGTTGGGACTGAGGGTTGCCAAAGACATGGCCATTGATTGTGTAGGATTTTTTGGTGATTATGAATTAATCATCAATCAAGTAAGGAACATATATCAGGCTAAACAACAGAGGCTCAAGCGATACAGGAAGGAGGTATGGGATCTGATCGATAATTTATTTCTAGCATTTAACATTTATTTCATTCCCAGAGAACAGAATCAAAAGGCAGATTCTCTAGCCTTGGCTGCCAGCACTTCCAGGCCTCCCATTAGACCAAATATTAAATATCAAGTGGAAATCAGACATAGAACAGCCATACCAGACAAGATAAATCACTGGCAAGTCTTTAGTGATGATTTAGAGCTGTAGAGATTTCTACACACCATTGATGAGTTCTCCATTATCTCAATTGATCAAGAAGGTGAAAATGAGAAATTAGAAGATCAGCAAGCATCTCATTTGATGAAGACAGTGGTTGGTCATGATATTGTGGAGCTGAAAACTAATCACATCCCAAGAGGACTAGTGCCATTAGAAAGGTTGTTTGACAACAATGATGTTTACAAAGGAGTTTCCATGAGGAATCAAGGAGAAGAGATAACAGATTGCAATATTGGGACCACTGAGAATCCCAAGATCATCAAGATGTCCAAAGAAATAGTTGCAGAACAAAAGGACGGGTATGTCAATCTCATAAAAAAGTTTACTGATAATTTTTCATGGTCCTATGAATATTTAAAGATGTTTGACACTGACATCATCCAACACAAGATCCCTCTAAAGGTTGGCTCCAAGCCATTCAGACAGAAGATTCGGCAATTTAATCTTATGTTAATGTCCATAATTGAGAAAGAGCTGAAAATAATGTTGGATGCCAAGATCATTGTACCATTGAGGTATTCAAAATGGGTGGCCAACTTAGTACCTGTAAGGAAGAAGAGAGGGGAGATACGCTTATGTTTTGATTTCAGAAATCTCAACAAGTGTTCTCTGAAGGACAATTACCCCCTCCCCAAGATGGATTATATTTTACAAAGAGTGGTAGGTGCACACAAAATTTCCTTGTTAGATGGATACTCTGGTTATAACCAGATAGCAGTGTGTGAAGAGGATAAAGAAAAAGAAGCATTCCCTACCCCATGGGGAACATTCATGTATGACAAGATTCCCTTTGGATTGATGAATGTAGGGGCCACTTTTCAAAGGGACATGGACATAGATTTTATGGGGGAAAGGGACAGTTTTATGATCATTTACTTGGACTACATAACCATTTTATCCAAGTATGATGAGGAACATTTGCATCATTTGGAGCAGGTTTTCAAGAAATGTAGGAGGGATGGAATATCTCTAAATCCTATGAAATCCCACTTTTTCATGCCAGAAGGAAAGCTCCTAGGCCACATCATATCAAAAGGAGCTATAAAAATTGATCCCAAGAGGGTTTGTGCCATTCAATAGATTGATATCCCCATAAATAAAAAGGTTGTCCAGTCTTTTATTTGTAAGATAAACTTCGTCTGACGTTTTGTGCCAAATTTTGTTGAAATTTTGAAGCCTATTACTAACATGTTGAAGAAAGATGTTGTGATAAAATGGTCCTTGGAGGAAAAATCATCTTTCCAAACAATCAAGCAAGCTTTGGTTGAAGCCCCTGTATTGGCCAACCCTGACTACACCAAATATTTCTTCATATTCTCCTTTTCTTTAGAGGAGACCATTGTTGTTGTGCTATTGTAGAAAAATGAAGAAGGGCATGAGCAGCTAATAGCCTTTTTCAACAGATCCCTCCAAGATATTGAGCTGAAATATGATCTATTAAAGAAGCAAGATTATGCACTGGTCAAAACACTCAAATCCTTCAGGGTTTATGTGTTGCGGTCTAGCATAACAACCTTTGTTCCTAGCAGTAGTGTCAAAGAGATTCTGGTTCAACCAGATAGTGAGGGGAAAAAAGGAAAATGGATTGTCAAACTCTTGGAGTATGGCCTGCACATAAATCCCACCAAGCTGATCAAGGGGCAAGGACTGGCCAAATTGCTATTAGAATCAAATTGCAAGGTGTTAGAATTGCATCAAATGTTCACCCAATTAGATGCACCCATCAGACAACCTAGACAAGACAACTTATAGGTATCTGAAAACTACTCCTCTTCACCTTGGTATAAAAACATCATTTATTTTCTGTAGCATTTTGAATGTCCACCAGAGATGAAGAAGACAAAGGTAAGGTCTCTCAAGTTGAAAGCTATCAAATTCTGCATTTCAAACCAGTGCTTGTATTGGAGATATCCTGTTGGCATCCTGTTAATATGCCTCAATGAAAATGAAGCCAAACAAGTCACAGCATAAATGCACAGAGTATGTGGAGGACACCAGCATTGGAAGGCCATAACTCTCAAGATCCTAAGGGCAGGATACTACTGGACCACCCTTTTCTCTGATGTGTTTTCCACTGGTAGAACCTGCAATGAATGTCAGATGTTTTCAGGGAAACAGAAGTTACTATCACTGCCCCTAAAAACTATCAATGCCAGTAGTTTGTTTCAGCAATGGGGGTTAGACTTCATAGGAGAGATAAATCCACCCTTCAGTGGACAACACAAGTGGATCCTCACTGCCACCGACTACTTCACCAAATGGATTGAGGTTGTTCCCACCAAGAATGCCACTGACAAAGTGATCATCAATTTCTTGGAAACTAATATTTTTTCCATATTTGGTTGCCCCAGCAAGCTAGTAACGGAAAATTCCCAAGCATTCAAGTCCAAAGCCATGATTGAGTTATATGGCAGTCATAACATCTCCTTGACACATTCCACACCCTATTACCCTTAGGGAAATGGTCTGGCAGAATCATCAAACAAGACTCTCATCAAGATCATTAAGAAGTTGTTGACTGAAAACAAGAAGTCCTGGGACTCTAAACTTAAATATGCTTTATGGGCTGACATAATCAACACTAAGAAGTCTCTGGGAACCTCACCATTCCATCTTGTTTATGGAATAGATGTTGTTTTTCCCACTCAAATGGGTATACCAGTCCTAAAATTCTTGCAGGAAGAGATTGAGGAACCAAATGACATCCAAAGGAGAATCTTCCAGATTATAGAAGTTCAACAAAGAAGAGAAGCACTAGATCAGAGGACATAAGCATATCAGAACAAGGTCAAGTCAATCTTTGACAAGAAAACTAAGAAAGAAATATTTCAAAGGGGTGACCTGGTATTAAGGTGGGATGTCATAAGAGATGATAATTCCAAGCATGGTAAGTTTGACAACCTCTGATTTGGCCCTTTTAAGGTGGTTGAAGTTTTGAGCAACAACACATTTATCCTGCACAATCTAGACGATACAAAGATCTTTGGAGGCCCAGTAAATGGGTGCTTCCTGAAACACTATTTTGTTTAAGGATGGGGGAAGGTCCCTCTTGTACCATAGATGCTTTCCTTTTATTAGTTAGTTGTGTGTGAATAAAGATTCCATAGCCCAACAAAGGCACTAGGGTGTAGTTGCAATTTTTAGTTCAATAAAATGCATGGTTGAGACACAGTAGCAGATAACACAAGGTTGGAAAACAAACAGAGGTAAGAAATGTAAGGCAAGAGCAATTATTTAATCTCAAGGCACTGATCTACAATTCTTAGCACCTCACAGGGATGAGTTATCCCCAATTGGATCCAATGTTGTAACCTAGGTCTGCACCCCTACCTCTCCTCTCTTTTTTCCCTATGTCTTCATTGAATTTGTCCTTTTCTGGTTGATAAAGTCGGTTTCTCATCTATTCAATAACTTGGTTTTCTTTGTTGGCTTGCTTGACTGATTCTTTGCACAGAGTTTTTCTGTTTTTCTTGAAGGATAAAATACATGTTGTATTTGGTTCGGAATGCTTGTCATCATGTTTTCCATTTGATTGAGCTTAAAGTAGGTCGACCAAGCCTTTTTGTATGCACAGGAACCGCCCGTGGACAAACGCAGCAATCCAAACTGGTCAATTTCTGGCTGAGATTGTGGGAATGGACAGGTTAACTTTCGACGGTGGAGATCCATCAGGCCAATTAGATCGACAGTTTTCGTTCATTCGGAATGTCGAAATCGCACGGGGTTTAACATCAAGAGCGAACCCACAAAGTACAAGAATTACCTGAAGTCCCGAGAGCCTGCCACATCACTTCGGGCCCGTACCACTCCAGGATATTTCCATGCACAACATTCATAAACTCCCGAAGCCCAAACACCCAAAGTATCGAAGAAAATATGGACCGTCCATCAGCAAGGACATGTGGAGGTAGATATTTCACTTCGGAGACTTAGAACTCTGGGAGATTTTCAAGAACAACATTTACAAACTCTCGACGCTCGCACTCTCGAATCAAATCTGGATTGTCCATCAACGAGGACACACAATGACAGATCTCTCTCTTCGGATATATGACACTTCGGAGGATTGCGTGAGCAAGGAGACGAAAACTCCCGAAGCTCGAACACCCGAAGTGAATATTGATCGTTGATCTCAAATCAACAAGAACCGTTGATCCTTGCAGCAGGTAAATATCACCCGAATCACATATTGCAATCATATCAATAGCCACACTTCATTGCGGGGACGTAAACTACTTGAACGTTAATTTTCCAAAGTGGTCCCACAATTGGAACCATGGTATTCTTGGAAGGGTACGTGGCAGTTTGTGGGGGATTGCGGGGACCGGAGTGGTGCATACCCAAACCACCCTCGACAACTTCCGCAATCGCGTGCTTATATGACATCAGAGCACCACATCACCTCCACTCACCTCCACTTCATCTACATCCACGTCATCCACCTTCGCGCATATTGTCTTCCCATTGGATGCTCGCCTCCACGTCTTCCTGTTCACAACCAGTTCATCACAGAGAAAGTGAGAAGAAGAGCCAGTTACAGTCGAGACAAAGTGCGCTTAACTTCTGAAAACTCAGACACAAACAGAGAATTAAGTCTCAGTAACAGATCGATGAAGATTGGTTGCAGAACACTTCAGCACACTACCTCTTCCTCATGCAACCAGTTGTCTCCAGTGGCCTCCAACATATCGCAGGCATGCCATTACTCAACACGGAGCTTTGTTCTGTCACTCCAAGGCCTATTTTCTACCAATTCAGTTCCTCCAGTGCATGCATCAATTATGTCTCAGAGACAGTAGTAGATTTTAGTTGATTAATTCCAACATTTTCTTAGATTAGATACAAGAGTGGTATTATGTGTGTGATAAGAACCACTCTTGCTTATTAATTCCAATGTCTTAGTGAATTTAATAATTTTTTCTACAAACAGTTACCTAAAATTAGGTCTCAGTCCCCGAAGGACGATAACCTCTGCAACTCTGTTAAATAAGGGGCCTTTGAATGTTTTGAGGGTCGGATTTTTTGGGAAAGGATAGCACTACATTAGACTGGTTGGACCAATTATATGCATGGATTAAATCTCTCTACCTAGTGAACATACTCTTGATGACAGTGTTTCGTTCAAATCTTCATGTTTTTTTATCTTATCTTGAATGCAGTTTTTGATTTGTGCAAAGTACATGTCATTTCCTTTCATTTATTGTGTAACTTGTCTCTATTGATATGCAACCTGTGAAAATAGCTAATGCTTGGTGAAGATTTGTTTTTATCGCAACCTGAAGGAGTAATTGTGTCTTGATACACGTTTAATGTCTTGAAATGATATTTTAAGTATTGAACTTCTTGCAGCAGATTATTTGTTTAGTAGTTTGTTGTTTCCCTTTATTTCCTATTATTTCACTAGTATGTCATTAGTGTGCCACTAGCCAAGGAGGACCCTCATCCATATCATTTTTCCAACCCAACCTTTCTTTTGTATTGGTAGAATAACCCTATGACCAACCAATAAAAAATTAAAAGAAACAACCATTCTAAATTGATAGGTGGCCTAGCGTTTCCCTTTAGCAATCGGGTGCAGACCTTAGGACCAACAGGGATAACAACCAAAATGGCCTCTTGTACTAGAATAATAACCAAGATGGCCTCCCGAAGGGATAACAACCAAAATGGCCTCATTTACTAGAATAATAACCAAGGTGGCCTCCCAAAGGGATAATGACCAACCAAACAAAAATTTGGACTCTCACACCAGGGATAATGGTCCAAGTCATGAGGGCTCCCACACCAGGGATAATATCCTTCATTATTAAAATCAAGCTACTACAAAGTAATGATTAAAGTAGTACAAGACTTACCTTAGCCTACAATCATGGTCAATATTTCTTTTGATCCTCCTGAGAAAGATGAGATAGAGAAGAACTCCTTGTCATTCTTGCTTGCATTCCTAGACTTCTTTTGAGGTGGCTAATGTTTCTTCCCTTGCACATCACTAGTTGCAAGCCTAGTCTCATAGTGACAAGGGCTTGAACCCTTTCACATCACTAGTTGCATGTCTAGTCTCCTAGTGGCAATGGTTGCAAGTCTAGTCTCTTTGATGTCCACTAGAGCTTCCATATAGCCCATGCTCAAAATTCACCCCAAGGATTTTTCTTGAGACAAATTTCCATAAAATTCTTCAAGCTTAGATATACTTCCTATAGAAGATATGAACTTTGCACCCAAGGTAAAACTCAAGTTCGGTCTTCAATCCTTCACTTGATTATGCAAGAGATGGTTCCAAACTTCCTCTCAAATTCCATATGAGGTATGCCTCATTGCCTCAGAAAATTTGGCTTTGTTCACCTAAGAAGATGCTTTAGAGGTCACTTTAAAACTGCCTCAGGTTTTCCCTTTATCACAGCTCCAAATCATCCCTTGTGCAATTTTCTTCAGCTTATAAGAAATCCCACATACTTCATCTCATTAAGGAAGTCAAAATTCCCAAGGATACTACCAAAAACACACACCTCTTTTGAAAATAATCAGTCATGATTTAAGACAACCTCTTGTTATCAAGCAAATAGTCCTTGAACTGTTATCCTTCGAAACTTTACCACAGTCTAAACTTTTAGGTCTTCACGCCACTGTCTCAGAGATTTGTTGCCTCAGAAAACAAACCCACAACAACACTGAGAAGGGGTTAGAAAATCGGGCTTACAGTTCCTTATATTTGTGCTAAATATTTTCCCAAACTCACGCTAAACAGACCTTAGGGTTGTGTTGAGAATACTTTGAAGTGCTCTTAACCAGATCTAAAATTTGCTTGGATTTGCCTTAAGATATATCTTCTTTGGATACTCTTGAAACTCCTCTCAAATAAATCTCAAACTTATGCCTACAAATGAATTTGAAACTTTCTTATATACCTCAGGAATTGCACCCAAGAACAAACTTGTAATACCTCAGCACATTCCTTAAATTTGTGCCCAAAATACTCTTGTAGAAGATATGTAGTTTTCTTAAAAAACAAACCTGAATATTTGCTTGAGTATGCACCTGAAATCCACGCCAAGACAAACCTTTAACCTTCCTTAAATTTTCCCAAGTGCTCCTTTGGTTTCCTCGGATCAAATTTTACTACGGGGGTCCAACCCCTTTCTTATACCAGCGGCAAGGGTTATATCAACCCTCAACCTCCACATCCTTCCTTCATTTGATGTGCAAAATTATTCTTCAAGTAACTGCTCTGAAACCATGCTAAAATTTTGATGGCTAAGCTTAAGCAGATGTAGTTTAATTCAATTTTATCATTAGTTGAACCATAACTACTGCAGCAACAATACACAAGTTGCAGTAAACCAAGATCACAAGAAGAATAACCATGCACAAAAGAACACAAGAAGTATCCTGGGAAAACCCTTCTCAAACAAGGGGAAAAGCCCAAAAATCCTTTGTTATATTCTCAAGAGAAGATCCACCATTCAACCACCAAACCTAGCACACAATAGGGTGCTTCTATGACTGAGAAAACTAACTCCTATAGAAGTGTGAATTGCAATCCTCATAATTTCAGACCACAACTTCTGAAATCATGAGATGACAAGTGAGTGTAATCCACAATGGGGATTCACTCTTTATTTATACAAAACTTATCACATCAAATGATGTGTCTATTGGCACAATAGGGCCGACCTATACAACTTAATAATATAATTAATAATTACACAATATTAATTATTTTTCACATGGTGGGGCCGACTTGTACCCTTTACATCACAAATTAGGGTTACAAGCAAATCTTACTCTCGGAAAATATAGCAAGGATCTCACACATCCACTAGTGTTCAGCTACTAGGGACACGTCCACCTGTGCTCATCCATAGGGACGTCATACTCAACAGACCTCTATCTCAACTGAGTCCACAGGAAAATCATCTAGAGTACCATCTCAAGCCGACTCAACTAAGTCGACAGGAGTACAATGAAATAGACCATCTCAAGCTAACTCAACTCAGTCCATAGGAGTACAAAGCAAGAGACCACACATCATAACAACTCAGTCCAAAGCCTGACGCACACCCATCACATGGGTACACCCCAACACTTGGGCTTACATCGTCTCAACTCAATCTAGAGGAGAACGACACACCCATCACATGGGCCCTCTCACATATCAACTCAACTCAGTCCAGAGGAGAACGACCTGGAGACTGTCACATGACACTGCAATCATCAACACTTCGGTCATGGAATCTTGCAAAAACTAATTTTATGTTTCTTCTCCATGATAAGAAGGTTCAGTATCAATGATGTGGCTCATATCTGGAACATATCTCTAAAATCTTTGTGGTCCCTTGCTCTCTCAGAATGTATTACGAGGAGATGCATGTCCCTCTTCCTCTAGCAGAGTCTGTCGATCCCATGTAGGCCTCTCCTGGCCTACTTCCATGTCTCTGAGAATCATCAGCTGGAGCTACAGGATCAACTAGATCAATTGGATCAATAATTGTCTCCCTCTGAACTGTTGAAGTGGGAGAAGGTATTATCTCTTCCTTCTTCTCAAATAGGTTGACTTCCTCTAAGTCAAGTGACTCCCTCTGAAGTCGGAAGGATAAACATCTTCCTTTTCTGGTGTTGCTAACCTGGAGACATCTAATGTCTTCTCAGATTCTCTATTGCCTCTATAGTACCTTACTGGCCTCCCGTACTAGGATAATAACCAATATGATCTCCCATAGGGATAGCAATCAAAATGGCCTCATGTACTAGGATAACAACCAACCAAGAAAATTTTGACTCCCGTACCAGGGACCATGGTCCTCCATTAATGAGATAAGAAAATATGGCCTCCTGTACTGGGATAACAACCAAGATGGCCTCCTGTAGGGATAACAACCAAGATGGCCTCCTATACTAGGATAACAACCAATAACAAAAAAATTGGACTCTCGTACCAGGGATCATGGTCCAAGTCATGAGAGCTCCCACACGAGGGATAATACCCTTCATTATCAAAAGAAAGCTACTACAAAGTAATGATGAAATCAATTAAGGAAAGTAGTACAAAACTTACATTAGTCTACAATCATTCTCAACCTTGCTTTTGGTCTTCCCGAGAAGACTGAGGTAGAGAAGAACTCGTCGTCGTTCTTGCTTGCATTCCTTGACTCCTTTTGAGGTGGATAAAGTTGTTTTCCTCTCTTCTCGCATAGTGACAAGGGCTTGAAACCTTGCACATCACTAGTTGCAAGTCTAGTCTCCTCACTAGAGATTGAATAGGATGCACTTGTAGCACACACTCAAAAGTCTCCCCAAGGATCACTCTTGAACCAAATTTTATAAATTTACTTCAAAATGAAAATGTCTTCAAACTCAGATTTAGAACTTGGCCAGCATACTTCTTGTAGAAAGACTGAAACTTCTGCTCAAGACAAATCTCAAGTTTGGTCTAGTTGCTCCTCAATATTCACTTGGTTATGCAAGATATGGTTCCAAACTTCCTCTCAAATTTCATATGATGTATGCCTTAGAAAATTCGGCCTGCAAAAGTTATAAGATTTTCCCTGATTATAGTTGCAGATTTGACCAATCAAACTGATTCAGAACAACCACCGTATCTCTGTCAAGGAAGTGGCCTCAAAACAAGCATGGAGTTTACTTCAGATTTGGTCTAAATGCTTCAAAAATATACCTCGGAACTTTTACTTCAAACCTTCTTGGAATAGACTGAAAGAAGTTGATGGAAAACTCACTTTGTTCACCTCGGAAGATGCTTCAAAGGTCACTTTAAAACTGCCTCAAGTTTTCCCTTTATCACAGCTCCAAATCTTCCCTTATGCAATTTTCTTCAACTTATAATCAGTCCCACTTACTTCAGCTTGTTAAGGAAGTTTGTAGAATGTGCACTGAAGTCTCAAAGATACTACCAAAAATGCATACCCCATTTTGACAATAAAGAGTCCTTGATTTAAGACAGCCTTTTGTGACCAATCAAACAATCCTTGAATTGTTATCCTTCGAACCTCTACCACAGTCCGAACTATTTAGGTCTCAAACCTAGTCAATAGTCATCTATATTGAGCATAAGATAGATCTAAAACCCAGCCTCTAATAATCAAGGATAGATCATCAATGCAAACAGTAAATTATGTCACAAGTACTTACACATATCAAAGATTGGTTCTTGATTAGCCTTGATCCATATTCTTCGACCTCTTGCTCCTTGCCTAGGTTTGACCTCAGATCTTGTGCCCCACTATCTCAAATATTCCTTGACTCAGAACAACCTTTAACCTTCTCTTAAAACAACACTCAAACTCTGTGATTTTAGGGCTACTATTAGGACTTTTCTGCGGCAACCCTAGAGGGGCCTCTCCATATGGTAACCACTTTAAACAATGCTCGGCCCATGCTTATATTGTTAATGTTTATGCCATTATTATAGTTCTTTGCATTTCAATAGATAATAGCATCATAAGAACAAGATCACTGAGAAATACACATTCACAAGAGACACAACATTTATCCTGGGAAACCCTCTAGGGAAAGAAAACCCAGCAAAAACTTCCTTATCATAAATAGCTTATACAATGTTCAAGAGATAACTCAAACCAATACAAATAGTCCTCCCCAAGAGATGTGCCACTCTTCTCCCTCTCTCCAACTAGTAATTGTAGCTTGCCTCATAAGAGAATGAGCAAGTGAGTTGTGTGTTAGAAGTGAGGCGCTAGCCTCTTATTTATACAAGTCTGGCACGTGTGAAGGGGTCTCACTGGTAGGGCCGACCTCTCACTTTGGGTGGGTAAACCCACCTTTAATTAATTCTGGGTCTTCAATAATAACTGTTGGGGCCGACTTCTTATTCTTCCCTTTATAATTGTCCGATGACCAATCCGCAAAAGGCGATTTGGTCCTTATACAATTACCGACATGATTAATCCACAATGGGGATTAATCCTAATAATAAAATAATCAATAATAATAAGAATGCTCTTCGCAGTTACATTATTTCAACACTCCCCCTTAACAAGAAGGGTATTCTTCATCAGCATCGACGAGAGAGGTATGCATCATCAGTGGCATTAGGAGGACAGTATCGTCAATATCATCTTGAAACATTGACTAGCACATTTACGAGTCATCGAAAGTTTTCTTCATCGGCAACATCATCATTCTCGAAAGAATGCTATCATCATCTGCATCAAATATGTATCAGTAAAAATGATACATCATCACAGCACTAGGCTGGCACATCACAGTACTACACTAGCTCAATGTCACAAAGGTTAAGCTGGTAGCTCAGTGTCAGTCACATCTTGCTTTACGTCTAACAACTAGGTCGGAAGAAAGGAATATCATCATCTCTCTTTACGTCTAACAACTAGGTCAGAAGCGAGGAATCACAACGTCATGCTTTACGTCTAACAACTAGGTCAGAAGCATGATTCATCTTGCTTTACGTCTAACAACGAGGTCAGAAGCAAGGAACACATCAACATCTCACTTTACGTCTAACAACGAGGTCAGAAGTGAGGAATCATCTTGCTTTACGTCTAACAACTAGGTCAGAAGAAAGGAATCAGCGGTGTCATGCTTTACGTCTAATAACTAGGTCAGAAGCATGACTCATCTTGCTTTGCATCTAACAGCGAGGTGAGAAGCAAGGATCAAACAGCGTCATGCTTTACATCTAACAGCGAGGTCAGAAGCATGACTCATCTTGCTTTACGTCTAACAGCGAGGTCAGAAGCAAGGATCACACAACGTCATGCTTTACATCTAACAACGAGGTCAGAAGCATGACTCATCTTGCTTTACATCTAACAACGAGGTCAGAAGAAAGGATCACACAACATCATGCTTTATGTCTAACAACGAGGTCAGAAGCATGACTCATCTTGCTTTACGTCTAACAGCGAGGTCAGAAGCAAGGAAAATATATATGCTCCCCCTTTCAGGGAGGGTAATTTCGGACTATACCAAGCTTATCTCGAAAGTGTTCAAACTTTACACGAGATAGAGGCTTAGTCAACACGTCAACAATCTGTTCATATGTGCTAATGTACTGGAGCTTAAAGTCTCCTCTCTGTACCATTTTGCAGATGAAATGATAGCGGATCTCTATGTGCTTCGACCTGTCGTGGAACACAGGATTCTCTGTCATTTTTATGCAGCTTTGGTTGTCACATAAAATCGCGGTTGCTCTCATCTCCAAGTCAAATAGGCATGTCAGCAACTTTCGAAGACATATAGCTTCGCAGCTAGCAGAACATGCAGCAATGTACTCTGCTTCCGTTGTGCTGAGAGCAATACTAGATTGCTTCCTACTCTGCCACAAGATCATGGTTGATCCCAAACTGAAACAGCATCTGGAAGTGTTTTTTCTATCAGCAACGCTTCCTGCCCAATCTGCATCAGTATAACCACTCAATGTGAAGTCATGATCTCCATCATAGCTGAGACCATAATCCATTGTACCTTTAAGGTACCTCATCACATGTTTTGCAGCCACTAGGTGAACACATCTAGGCTCTACCAGAAACTAACTCAAGGTGTTCACTGCAAAACAGGTGTTTGGTCTAGTGTTCGTCAGGTACATCAACGATCCAAGAATTTATCTGTACAGTGTGGCATCTATCAAATCTGACGAAGTATCGACCAACAGCTTCAGCTTTGCTTCCATGGGAGTATTCATGGACTTGCATTCTAGCATGTCGAATCTCTTTAATATTTCGACCGTGTACTTCCCTTGGTTAAGGAAGATTCTTCCTGGACTCTGCCATACCTCAAGGCCTAAGAAGTAATGCATTAGACCAAGGTATTTCATTTCAAATTCCGCGGCAAGTCTCTGTTTACATTTAGTGATGAGATTTTCTTCTCCAGTTAAGAATAAGTCACCCACATACAGTAGTAATATTACTGGTTCATTATCCAAAATTTTGAAGTAGAGATTTGAGTCTGTTTTACTCTTGGTAAAGCCTAAGCTCGTCAAGAAACTGTCTATACGGCCATACCAAGCTCTGGGAGCTTGCTTCAATCCATATAAGGCTTTCTTCAATCTGCAGACATGAGACTTCCTGTCTTCAACCTCAAATCCTTGGGGTTGCTCTATATACACTTCCTCTTCGATAACACCATTCAGGAAAGTTGTCTTCACGTCCATCTGTTGCAGCTTCCATTTCATCTTGGCAGCAAGAGATATAATGGTTATGATCGAAGTGTATCTGGCTACAGGAGCGAATGTCCCTTCATAGTCAATGTCTTCCTTCTGGGAAAATCCACGAGCGACAAATCTTTCTTTATATTTCTCAATACTTCCATCAGCAGTATGTTTTATTTTGAAGAGCCATCTGTAGGATACCCCATCTTTATTCTTCGATCTAGCAACTATTTCCCATACTTCGTTCTTCATTATGGATTGGTATTCCTTTGTCATGGCATCTGCCCATTCTTTTCTCTGAATGGCTTCTTCAGAGCAGGTAGGTTCTTCATCTGGGAGATCACATATCAAAGCCGTGTAACTGGAGAATGGCTTTGGTCTTTTCACCTGTCTCGAGGTTCCTTCTGGAACAACATACTTCTCTCCATATTGAATAAGCTCTCTTTCCCAAGCAGGCTTTATTTTATAAGAGAAGGTCATTTGAGGAGGTTCTTGAGCTTCTGTTATATCATGGTCTTCAGGAGTCTCCTCATCAGGGGAAGTTACGACTTCCCTCTCTGGTTCTGCAGCTTTGGGAAATTCCCTCACGGATTCTGCAATCCTGGGATTTACAGGTTCCTCTTCATATGCTTCTTCAAGCTAGCATCATCTCGATTTCTTAAGTGATGCTTCTTCATCAATGGTCACGTCCCTGCTGATCTCAATATGGCGGTGACCAGGTATGTAGATTCTGAAGGCCTTGGAGACCTCACAGTATCCCACAAATATTCCCTTCTTTCTGGAGGGTTCCAGCTTGTCTCTTTCGGTATATGAATAAACACTAGACAGCCAAATATTTTGAGATGGCTTACCTTTGGCTTCTTTCTGGTGAACATCTCTTCTGGTGTCTTGAGCCCAAGTGCACTATGGGGCAATCGGTTCTACACATAAACAACTATCATTGTTGCTTCTGCCCATAAGCACATAGGAAGATCTTGGTCTTCACAGCTTCCAGCATGATTCTGTTCTTCCGTTCAGCTACACCATTTTGTTGGGGATCTTGATCCCAACATCTTTGCATAAGTTCACGAAATCTTTTGAGGTATATTCTCCTCCATTATCTGACCTGAGTATCTTAATATTCCTTACAAAAGGGTTCTCTTATCAAGGCTTTGAATTCCTTGATCTTGTTGAACACTTCAAATATATCTAGGTCTTTTACGAGAATAATTATTAATGAATGATACATAGTATACATACCCATTAATGGAGGATGATGGCATTGGGCCACACACATCTGAATGGATGAGTTATGGGACTCCTTTTGTCTTGTTGTCTCTCTTCGAAAACGGGTTCTTGATGTTCTTCCCTTGTGCACATCCATTGCATATGCCTTATTGATCAACCTTGAGTTCTGGTAAACTTGTGACAGCTTTTCATATGTATGGTAGCGCCTTGTAGTTGATGTGAGCTAATCTTCTAGAGTTCACATGGATTCTTCAATAGTGTGGGTCATGGCAGCTTCTGAGTGACCCACCTTCTTCTTTTCCACTGATGATTGCTTCAT
>ML803527.1:30807-42115 GCA_009831015.1 Picea engelmannii
GTTCAAGAGATAACTCAAACCAATACAGATAGTCCTCCCCAAGAGATGCGCCACTCTTCTCCCTCTCTCCAACTAGTAATTGCAGCTTGCCTCATAAGAGAATGAGCAAGTGAGTTGTGTGTTAGAAGTGAGGCACTAGCCTCTTATTTATACAAGTCTGGCACATGTGAAGGGGTGTCACTGGCAGGGCTGACCTCTCACTCTGGGTGGGTAAACTCACCTTTAATTAATTTTGGGTCTTCAATAATAATTGTTGGGGACGACTTCTTATTCTGCCCTTTATAATTGTCCGATGACCAATCCGCAAAAGGGGATTTTGTCCTTATACAATTACCGACATGATTAATCCACAATGGGGATTAATCCTAATAATAAAATAATCAATAATAATAAGAATGCTCTTCACAGTTACATTATTTCAACAAATATGACTGCAGCCAGCCTTTAACCTCACCACAGAATTAAAGTAAAGGTCTAGTACTTCTCTTTACATCAGCGGCGGGGGTGCTAGCAACCTCAACCTTCCACGGCCTTCCATTATCTGACTGTGCAATGGTCTTCTTCAGGAAACTGCTCTAATACCATGTTAAGTTTTTTATGCTTTAGCTCATGCATGTAGTTTATTTAACTTAGCATAAGCTACAACCATAAATAATGCAGTGACAATAACACTAGATGTAGTAAACCAAGATCACAAGAAGAATAGCCATGCACAAAATAACACAAGAAGTATCCTGGGAAAACCCTTCTCAATCAAGGGAAAAACCTAGCAATCTTTTGCTATATTCTCAGGAGAAGATCCCCCACACCATAAACCCTAGATGCACACAAGAAGGTGTTATACAACCTTGAAACTAGCACCCAAGAGAGGTGTGCACTTCAACCGTACAAGTAGGTCTGAAATTCTGAGATGGCAAGTGAGTGTGTGTGATCCACAATGGGGATCCACTCTTATTTATACAAGAATTGACACAGCAAAAGGTGTGTCTATTGGCACAATAGAGTCAACTTCTATAACTCAAAAAATATGATTAATATTTACACAATATTATTTATCTTTCACATGGTGGGGCCGACTTGTACCCTTTACAACATAATTAGGGTTACAACAAATCTTACTCTTAGACAATATAGCAAGGATCTCTCTCATCCTATAATGCTCAACCACTAGGGACACGTCCACCTATGCTCATCCACAGGGACATCACACTCAACATATTAACTTAACTGAGTCCACAGGAGTACCATCTAGAGAACCATCTCAAGCCGACTCAACTAAGTCCATAGGAGTATAAGATAGGAGACCATCTCAAGCCAAATCAACTCAGTCCAGAGGAGTACAAGGAAGGAGACCATCTCAAGTCATCTCAACTCAGTCCAAAGGAGTAGACAAGAGACCACACATCATCACAACTCAGTCCAGAGTCTGACGCACACCCATCACATGGGCACACCCAACACTTGGGCTCTCTCTCTCAGATGTCTCAACTCAGTCTAGAGGAGAACGATCTAGAGGATGTCTCATGAAGCTACAATCATCAACAATGGACAGATTTGAAGATTTAGAAGTGAGGGATCGTGGAATTAGCTCCATGGTTGGTTGATTTTTAAGCTCCATTTCATTTCTCAAGTATTCCAAGATTTCCATATGAAATTTATGTTGATATTATGGTAGTTGTTGGAGGTATTTACCTCCATGTGTAACTATGATGAGAATAGAATATTTCGAGAAGCAAGAAGAAACCCTAAAGCATTGAACATAACCCTAGAAAACAAGTTGGCTCAACGAAATATTAAATATTAAGTGTTTATCCTCCAAGATGAGAAGTCGGTCCAGACAACTCAGGAAAAATAGTATAAATAAAGGAAGCCAAATCTCATTTAGTACATACAACTCGCAACTACATAAGTGAAGAAGTGTGCACTGTAGAAACTGGGTAAGTTCGCAAGTCTGAGGAGTAGTTGCAGTTGCAGCTTCTGCAACCTATATTCTCGGTTTAGGCTTGGACTTTCTATTGGTTATGGTTTGGACTTTATGCCTTATATGTTAGCTCTAGAGAGAGAGGTATGCTACATTGATTGGCTATGAGGCCTAGGGTTTGCTTCTGGAATCATTCTTTATCAAGGTTAAGGTGCTCAAGGGTGGCTTCGGTTGGGTGACAATATTGCTATATTATCTATGGTTAAACAAGCACATATATTACTTTCTAACAGGTTATGGGCCCACCCTATATTCGGACAGTCTAACCGTTGGAAGATAGATTGGGAGGATTTGCTCAGTTACAATTGCAATTGCAACCAGTTTTTGTTGCAACAATGAAACCCTAACCCTATTGTTGAGGTACCTTAAGTGAAGAGATTAACCTCATTTCTGGATAGCCTAGTGAGCCCTAACCCAGTGCACCTCCTAGTACTCTCGACAAGTGAAGATGCCAAGTTTGAGTTTTTGGTCAAAGTCAAAGGTTGACCAAGTCAAAGTGAAAGCAATCATGACTTACTCTATGAAGTCATAAAACAAGTTAGAAGGGGCTTCTAACTTCAGACCATGGAAGACAAGGATTGATCTCATCCTTGCCAAGAATAAAGTGTCAGATATCATGAAAGGAAAGATCGTGAAACCATAGTTCAAAGAAGGAAAAGAGAAGGAACCTCATAACGTTGCAGTTATAAAGAAGTTCAAAGACAATGACATCAATTCCATGAGTATCATAGTGGACTCTATAAAAGATCACTTGGTACCCTACATCTCCCATCTTGACTCATCTAAGAACATGTACGATGCCCTAACAAACCTCTTCTTAGTCAAAAACATTGGACAAGTAATGATTCTAAAGAATGAGCTCTGTGACATGAAAATGAATGATGATGACATAATAACAACATACTTTGTGAGAATCTCTCAGTTAAGAGATCAACTACAAGCTATTGAAGAAATCATTTCAGAGAAGGAACTAGTAAATATAGTACTCAATGGTCTTCCCAAGCCATGGGATGCATTTTCCGCAAGCATGAACACAAGGAGTATCCCACATTTGAAGAACTTTGGACTTCTTGTGCACAAGAAGAATCAATAATTAGTGCAAAAGAGAAACCCCAAAAGAAATACGATGATCAATCCTTCACAGCAAGGTTCAAGAATTTCAGGAATAAAAAGAAAGTTTGGCTCAAGGAAGAAACCAAATCAAAAGAAAGATATGTTAAAAATACAATGCTTCAACTGTCGAAAATATGGTCACTACAAGAATCATTGTTCCGAGTTAAAGAAAATGAAGGAAACACATGAAGCACCAGTTGCCGAAGAAAGGGAACCCTCAAAGAAGGCCAAGCAGGATAAAACAAAGTTCTTCTTATAAGACAAAGTAACAATATTCTTCATAGTTCTTGTACATACCATGTTTACATAGTTTTTGTACATATCTTGCATATCTATTTCTTAGAAGATAAGATGTTCAAAGAGAAACAATACCTATGGAAGAATAACAAGATAAGGATTGTTATCATGATGACTACAAGTCAAGCAATGCACATGAAAAGATGAAGTACATTGACAATCCTTGGTAACAATTCCTGTGGAAGCTATTACATAAGTAACAGCTGCAAGATAAGTTGAAATCAGAGTTAAACTTGAAGAAACATGGAAGAAATAAAAACATAAAGAAGTCAACAATCAAGAGGAAATTAGAAGACTAGTGACACTTTGCAGAAGGCAATAAGGATGTAGACGAAAGCGTGGACTCTCTTACATGGAGGGAGTCGATTCTATAATTCCAAAAAGAAGAGCATGCATGAAGCAAGGATTAGGAGGGAGCTAATCCTAAATAATACGATCCATCGAGGACTATGAAATATCTATCCATGTTCCCATTGATAGTAGTAGCTATGAAAAGCAGCACATGTTCAATTTGACTTTAGAAGAAGTCTTCTTCGAAAAGAATCCTTAAAGTATCCCTAGTTGTCCATCCACATCCACGATCCTATGACGAAAGGAAGAAGTTGGAGTCTCCAGGGCATGGAATCTATAGAAAACTCCATGGACACAGTAGCTAAAGAGAAACATGAGGAAGAACATGAAGATTCCGAGAGAAAAAGAAAATCCAGAACAACCAGTCATTATATCGAGAATCACAAGACTACTAGCTTGGTTTGAACCCACTAGAAGAAATCAAGCAGAAGAAATGGAAGTTGTGATGAAGAACAGTGTATGAAAGACTTATGAATGGAAGCATTGTGAAATTCAAAACTAGAGGTTCTCCCAGATTGAGGGAGAAAACTATGATGATAGCTTGTTCCAGTAATCAAACATACCTCTACCTGAGCCATTATATCTTCTGCAATATCCATGGGTTGGAGTTTACATCAAATGAATGTAATGACTGTTCTCCTCAACAAAGTAATTGAACAAGAAGCGTATGTAGAGCAACCTCAAGGTTTTGAGGTATACCAGAAAGAGACCCTTGTATGCACATGGAAGAAGATCTTGTATGGATTCAAACAACTTGGTGCAGAGCCTCTCATGCACAACAGAAGCGTGGTGAAAACTTTCTATAATAGAGATAATGTATCAAAATGGTTACTCAGAAGTTCATAATGATGGATTGCTAATCCATCACAAACTCTCATGATGATAGAAGAAGTGTTACTTGGATATGTTTCAGTTTGAGCCTTGTCACGATGTCATGAGCTAGCAGGAAACAAAAGTGTTGAATTCAACCATGATATATTGTAATGATCAGAGTTATATGAAGCCTTCAGAGAAAACAAGTGTTCCAGATAGAGTGAAGTATACTGAGATCAAGCATTACATTCTTCGTGATGAAGTCCAGAAAAGAGAAGTGGTTCTCCAATATATCTTCACAGATGAGCAGATAATAGATATTTTGGTAAAGCCTCTATCCAAGATGAAAAAGTTTGTTTACTCAAGAAACAAGTTGGAGCTCATGGAGACGACTTCCTTATTGAAAAAGGAAGAGATTACTCCCAGGTTGGGAGGGAGCATTGATGTGTTATTGATTTATGGACAGTCATTTGTCAGTTCAAAAAATGGTCCAATGGAAAGTGGTTTGAGATTTCTGACAGACAGGCATTTTCTAGTTCGTAAAATGGTCCAGATCGGACAGTCATTTTCGTAATGAAAATGGTTCGATAGATTGCTAATGTACCATAGACAATGATTCCCCCTATGGCCAATGTAGGGGAATGGTCTAGGACAATCATTCTTCTTGGCAGTCACTATGAGTAGTGGTCAAGTAAAATGGTCCACCTCGTCGGGCAGTCATTCTTTCGAAGTTCATAGTTGTGAGAAGTTTCGAAGAATGGTTTGTTTTGTAGGTTGGTGCAAGACAATCATTTCCATTAGGAAATGATCCGGACAGTCATTCCCTAGGGCGGACTCATTCTCTCCAGGTTGCACTATGTTTAGTGCTAGAGGAATGGCCCAGTTAGGTGAATGGTCCAGGTTCAGCAATGAGGGACAGACATTCCCTAGGGAAAACTCATTCTATCCAGGTCACACTATGTTTAGTGCTAGAGGAATGGCCCAGTTAGCTAAATGGTCCAAACTCAGAAATCAGAGACATTTATTCTTCTATGCTTGAGAAGAATAGTCCAGATAGCCTATGGCTGATGTTTTACTTTCTAAGAGCAGATGCTCTTCCAGATCTCACAGATGTGAGTGGAATGGAAGAATGACCCAGATGACTCAGTTTATATCATGATATTGTTTTATGTGCAAGTTGATATCAGATGATATGATTGCTATGGAGACTGTATGTCTCTGGATAGTAGATGTATGTTATTGTGGTGAATGTGTTCCATTGGTTGTGACTATGTGTCACTGATTAAGTAGTCGTGTGCTACTTGGTGTGGTAGTGTACCACTGAATTGTAGTTGTGTATTACTATGCATAGACACAGTTGTGTTCTATTGAATGATATTGTTATGATTTCCATGTAGACTATCTGTAGTGTTGGAAATGATTATTAGCTAGATGGATAGTCAGTGTGCTTGTGGACAGACATTCTCCAGGCGAAGAATGGTCCAGATAGAACAGATTGTTGGTGGACAGGTATTCTCTCTATGGAGAATGGTCCAGGTTTTGTTGACATGTCATGGATTAGTATTTTCCTAAGGCACAGATTGTGGCCCGATTAGGAAAATGGTTCAGGACCGATATTTTCTAAGGCATATAGGTTGAGACGAATCTCTATGGTACATATGACTCGATTAGAAAATAGTCCTAGATTGGCATTCCTATATGAATGGTCTCTGTAGTCCATGGCGTAGCTTTTAGCATCTGTTGGGACAGTTATTCTTCCAGGACGTATGTCCGGATTAGAAGAATGGTCCTTGTATCACTTTGTGGAGTGAGTGACTTATTCAGCATCATGCCTGATTACTCAGATGGAGTATGGCTTCGAGAGATGATGCAATTGATGTTATCAGATGATAGTGATGATGGTGCTCGTGATCTAATCATGAGATAGTCTGTACAACTATGATGATGCTACCGGTTGAATGGTATGTTTGTGCTCAAGACCATTGCCTTCAATACCTCCCTAGCTAGGAGGGAGTGTTGATATTATGGTAGTTGCGGGAGGTATTTACCTCTACGTGTAACTCTGACGAGGATATAATATTCCGAGAAGCAAGAAGAAACCCTAAAGCAATGAACATACCCTAGAAGACAAGTTGGTTCAAGGAAATATTTAATATTAAGTGTTTAGCCTCCATAATGAGAAGTTGGCCCAGACAACTCGAGAAAAACAGTATAAATACAGGAAGCTAGATCTCATTTAGTACACACAGCTTGCAACTGCATAAGTGAAGAAGTGTGCATTGTGGAAACTAGGTAAGTGTGCAAGTCGGAGGAGTAGTTGCAGTTGCAGCTACTGCAACCTGTATTCTCGGTTTAGGCTTGGACTTTCTATTGGTTATGGTTTGGACTTTCTGCCTTGTATGCTAGCTCTGAAGAGAGAGGTACGCTACATTGATTGGCTATTAGGCCTAGGGTTTTCTTCCGGAATCATTCTCTGCCAAGATTAAGGTGCTCGAGGGTGGCTTCGACCTATGGTTGGGTGACAATATTGCTATATTATCTATGGTTAAACGAGCACATCTATTACTTTTTAACAAGTTATGATCTAGATTTGTTGAATTCCATTGGATTATTTCATAGGTATCATGATTTAGTTTTGTTACATGTTACATCATTCATTGAAGTTATCCCAGATTTTCATATTTCTCGTGGGGATGTTAGGATGATGACTTTTACATGTACCCTTGGGTATGAGGCATTAAAATGGTATGAATTTTTTTGTAGGGAATATTTTTTTTCAATTGTAGATTTATTAAAGTTATTTCACAAACATTGGGATCCTCATTATAAAGAGAAATATGAAACAATCATTAAACATTTCATGGTAGCCCTATATAAAGAGCACATTGATGAAAAAGCATCTCATGCTTCTATGGAAGATCAAACACATGAAGAACAGATGGAAAAAGAATCTTCTCATGATTACATTGAAGATCAAATGTATGAAAAGGACTTTAATGAGGACCTCAATGATGAGAGCATTGAGGGATCCATCTCTCATCCACAAGATGACAAAGGTTTGGTGACCTACAGTTCTTTCAAAATTTTAAATGCAATGATTTAGTTTTGAACAATTATGAGAATATTATTCTTGAAGATAAACCTTTGAGGATGATGAATGTTCAAATTTGTTTGAGGACAACCAAGAGCTTGAAGAAAGAGTGTTATTTTTAACCTTTGGGAAGCCTTGTGTTGTGGATGAGTTGGTTGATGATGAACAAGTGACAAACTTAAAAATTTTGCAACCTTGTTTTCCCATGTGCATTGCATATTTATTTCATCCTTTGGGCCATGCTAATGACAGTCAAAATTCAAAAAAAAAATAGGTCATTTCCTATCGTAAATAATTCAGAAATTTTTCAAATTTTATATGAGAAAAATGCAGAAAATTTCCAGCCATCACTACCTTCAGATATATGTATGTTTTCATATAAAAATATGACTGGAAAGTGGATGTTTGGTGTTGGAAATTGTTGGGAACAACAGGTTTTTCAAACAAAAATTTATGGTAATAATTTTCAACCATCCAAATGTGGGCAGCGAACCCTAGATTGCAAACAGAAAACTCTTTTTAGACATGAATTCTTCCCTCATACTTCAGTTTTATACTTGTCGAAAGATAGACTATTGTTGGAGAAGCCCATACCTATGTTGTTTGAAAGTGTGAATGATGTTTTGCATATTGATTTACCTTTGAAAAGGAACATAAGTGGCATTTTGCAGGTTGACAATGGGCTTACATGTGCATTTTTCAAACTTTATTTAAACCCTCTTCAACATTGGATTGACTTGGCATGTGCTGAGACATGTTGTCCTTGTTCAAGTTTTTATATTGGCTACCATGTTTATGATCTAATTTCATTTTGCAACCATCCTATCATGTATTCTCTAGCTCATATTTACTTGGTGATAAGCATCTCTTTGTTTTAGTTGTTGACCAAACACGGGGGGTGGGGGGGAGAACATGGCATTGATGAAGTGTTAGCTTGGCTCCATTGGTTGTATGATTATAATGAGCACTTTCATTGTCCTATGTTAAGAAGAGTGGGATAGAGGAAATAAGCACTTGAGAGCATTAGAATAGAAGAATAAGTTTAACATACATGAACATTAGATTTGATTTCATGTTCTTTTTGGTTGTTGTTGACTTGTGCTTTTTATCTTTGTAAAGTCAATTTTGAGATATTGTTGATGTAATTGACTATATGGATATTGTATGTGATGTTTAGGGATGTGGATATGTATCAATACCGCCACGCAGTTTTCTCTTACTTGCTTGAAAATTCTTCTCAACAAATATAACCAAAGATTTTGGGATTCCTATGCACTCTTCTTCGAGAACACATGTCCCCAAGTTTGAGCCAGACATTACACCTTATATGACATGAGGTTCCATTTGTGATTTTCATCACAACGAATGGTTTGCAACATGGTACATATGGACTTTGGTGGATTGAGGGTGTAAGTTCACTTGATGATTTGGATGCCTTGGTTGATAGTTGATGAGATGATGTAATCATGGGTGTCTTGATGGTGCTTTACTTGGTATGCTTGATTATCGTGGAGAGAAAGCATTGCATCTTGGTGATCTAGATTTCACATTGGTTAGAGGTGGATGGTACAAGATGACATGTCTCCTTTGATCGAGCACCCTAGCACCTTTGGGCATGTTTGACATTTGTATTGAGATATTCATTTGATTGGTTTCATGACATGACATGAAACATGGTATTAGCATGGTTAGAGGCTCATTGCATTAATGCCCTAGCTGGATTTTCTTCATGTGGATGGATGATTTATGATGTTGAGCATGGTTTTATGAAGAGCGCTCCTCTTCTTTGGCTCGTATATGGAGGCATATGCACACATGTCATCATCTCATGCATATCTCGATAAGGTCATTGCACCTCTTGATGAGTCAATGGAACTTTTGGTGACTTGGCATATGATTAATAATTTGCTTGACTCATCCTTCCTTGGATCTAACACTTTGCACATATATTAAAGAAGCTCGAGTGAAGCACCCTCTCATTATGCCACATGTGCCACCTTATGAGAATTTTGTTACCTTTATATGGTTTAAAGGGGGCGTTTCACTTTGGAGAGTTGCACATCCACTATTAGAGGTTTTTCCTTGATCATGGCACTCTTTTCTATGTCACTGATGCAGACATCCCACATTGGAGAATATCTAGGAGGTTCCAAACCCTAGATCTAAGGTTTCATTATATATTTCAAGGTCAACCTAGCTTCAAGAGCAGTCATATTTTGATAGAGTGCGCAGATTTCCATTAGACCGATTTCATTAGATGCAAAGTGGCTGCAGGATTTCCAAAATGTGTCAGTAGAAATTCCAATAAAAACTAATGCAGTTATAGTGTTTTCAAAATCTACCTAGCTAACTCATTATTTTATTTTTGTTGAAACCGTATCATGGAGTTTATTACAATGAGGACATTATTACATGTTTTCCTTGTTGAGAATGATTATTTTATTGTTTCTTCTAGGAGAGAAAAATAGATCTCAACAACTCACTTCTACTTCTAGTAAGAACTTTATTGAGGATGTTAGAAATGTAATATTTTATTGTATTCCTTGGAGAACTAATGGATATAGGAAAACAATTAATTGTATATTGTAAAAGGAGTTGAGCTCAAACCTATATAAGGGTTTGTTTTCTCTATTTGAAAGAGTGGGTTGGAAGTTTCATAAGCTTTGGAATCAAATTGCTCTTTTTACTTGGTCAAGCTCTTCTGGAATGGTTACGTTTCTTTGTTGAATGTGTGGTGAATGTTCTTAGTGCATATTGGTGAGTAGCATTGCAGATTTGTGGATGCCAAAGTTGACTCAAGGAGCCATTGAGGAGAAATCTTGCTACATTGAAAGAGATTATGCATGATAGTCCCTACTCCCTAACCTTTTGTTTCCTTTGTTATAAAGATAAAAACTTTATGCTTTTGACATCTTGAGAGTTATTACATTAGTTGGAATCTTTAGGCAATGCCACCCTGGTGTTGTCTTAAGTGGATCCCTGCTAGAGACCCTTTCCTCCAAATTCGAAAGTTTGGTTGTCAAATTTAGGACTGTTGTGGCATGCATTTCTCGGCTCAACCAGCTCCTAAATCTTCAATAGAACTTCCCTCTAAAGAATCTTGCTCGACCCCATAGCCCAAAATAAAGGCAAGGAACTGATCTCTCCTTTCAACCACCTTAAAAATATAAAAGAATTACAAATTTTATTTATGTCTTCAAGATCTGGAAATTACAGCAATAAATATCTTAAATCCAGATTGATTGTTCAAGTCATTTGAGCCCCAATTTGACACCTTAAACTTGACTTCAAGTTTGAAAAAGCAAATCCCATATTTCTAGCATAAAAATCCTATTTAATTTGACTAAAATGGCCACTTTATATTGTTGTTTTGTACCTTACATGAAGGCGAATTAAATTTTTTTACAAATCTAAAATGTTAAACTGTCATCTAGAACCCTACATCAGATTTGTTCTATGCTCCCTGTTATCCCCGATATCTAGGGATAACTAGGAGATCATGTCTTGAGGCCCACATGATCCTAGACATGGAGTACCGAGAGCAGGAGCGACTTGAGCATGGCCCTGGAGGGCCCATCTTTCTTCTTCTCAGCCAGCTTTGTCCTGTCAGCAGTACCAGCTTCCATCACTACCGGCTTGGGCTTGCATCAGAGAGGACTCTT
>ML803527.1:42215-68860 GCA_009831015.1 Picea engelmannii
TGACCATGATTGTAGGCTAAGGTAAGTCTTGTACTACTTTAATCATTACTTTGTAGTAGCTTGATTTTAATAATGAAGGATATTATCCCTGGTGTGGGAGCCCTCATGACTTGGACCATTATCCCTGGTGTGAGAGTCCAAATTTTTGTTTGGTTGGTCATTATCCCTTTGGGAGGCCACCTTGGTTATTATTCTAGTAAATGAGGCCATTTTGGTTGTTATCCCTTCGGGAGGCCATCTTGGTTATTATTCTAGTACAAGAGGCCATTTTGGTTGTTATCCCTGTTGGTCCTAAGGTCTGCACCCGATTGCTAAAGGGAAACGCTAGGCCACCTATCAATTTAGAATGGTTGTTTCTTTTAATTTTTTATTGGTTGGTCATAGGGTTATTCTACCAATACAAAAGAAAGGTTGGGTTGGAAAAATGATATGGATGAGGGTCCTCCTTGGCTAGTGGCACACTAATGACATACTAGTGAAATAATAGGAAATAAAGGGAAACAACAAACTACTAAACAAATAATCTGCTGCAAGAAGTTCAATACTTAAAATATCATTTCAAGACATTAAACGTGTATCAAGACACAATTACTCCTTCAGGTTGCGATAAAAACAAATCTTCACCAAGCATTAGCTATTTTCACAGGTTGCATATCAATAGAGACAAGTTACACAATAAATGAAAGGAAATGACATGTACTTTGCACAAATCAAAAACTGCATTCAAGATAAGATAAAAAAACATGAAGATTTGAACGAAACACTGTCATCAAGAGTATGTTCACTAGGTAGAGAGATTTAATCCATGCATATAATTGGTCCAACCAGTCTAATGTAGTGCTATCCTTTCCCAAAAAATCCGACCCTCAAAACATTCAAAGGCCCCTTATTTAACAGAGTTGCAGAGGTTATCGTCCTTCGGGGACTGAGACCTAATTTTAGGTAACTGTTTGTAGAAAAAATTATTAAATTCACTAAGACATTGGAATTAATAAGCAAGAGTGGTTCTTATCACACACATAATACCACTCTTGTATCTAATCTAAGAAAATGTTGGAATTAATCAACTAAAATCTACTACTGTCTCTGAGACATAATTGATGCATGCACTGGAGGAACTGAATTGGTAGAAAATAGGCCTTGGAGTGACAGAACAAAGCTCCGTGTTGAGTAATGGCATGCCTGCGATATGTTGGAGGCCACTGGAGACAACTGGTTGCATGAGGAAGAGGTAGTGTGCTGAAGTGTTCTGCAACCAATCTTCATCGATCTGTTACTGAGACTTAATTCTCTGTTTGTGTCTGAGTTTTCAGAAGTTAAGCGCACTTTGTCTCGACTGTAACTGGCTCTTCTTCTCACTTTCTCTGTGATGAACTGGTTGTGAACAGGAAGACGTGGAGGCGAGCATCCAATGGGAAGACAATATGCGCGAAGGTGGATGACGTGGATGTAGATGAAGTGGAGGTGAGTGGAGGTGATGTGGTGCTCTGATGTCATATAAGCACGCGATTGCGGAAGTTGTCGAGGGTGGTTTGGGTATGCACCACTCCGGTCCCCGCAATCCCCCACAAACTGCCACGTACCCTTCCAAGAATACCATGGTTCCAATTGTGGGACCACTTTGGAAAATTAACGTTCAAGTAGTTTACGTCCCCGCAATGAAGTGTGGCTATTGATATGATTGCAATATGTGATTCGGGTGATATTTACCTGCTGCAAGGATCAACGGTTCTTGTTGATTTGAGATCAACGATCAATATTCACTTCGGGTGTTCGAGCTTCGGGAGTTTTCGTCTCCTTGCTCACGCAATCCTCCGAAGTGTCATATATCCGAAGAGAGAGATCTGTCATTGTGTGTCCTCGTTGATGGACAATCCAGATTTGATTCGAGAGTGCGAGCGTCGAGAGTTTGTAAATGTTGTTCTTGAAAATCTCCCAGAGTTCTAAGTCTCCGAAGTGAAATATCTACCTCCACATGTCCTTGCTGATGGACGGTCCATATTTTCTTCGATACTTTGGGTGTTTGGGCTTCGGGAGTTTATGAATGTTGTGCATGGAAATATCCTGGAGTGGTACGGGCCCGAAGTGATGTGGCAGGCTCTCGGGACTTCAGGTAATTCTTGTACTTTGTGGGTTCGCTCTTGATGTTAAACCCCGTGCGATTTCGACATTCCGAATGAACGAAAACTGTCGATCTAATTGGCCTGATGGATCTCCACCGTCGAAAGTTAACCTGTCCATTCCCACAATCTCAGCCAGAAATTGACCAGTTTGGATTGCTGCGTTTGTCCACGGGCGGTTCCTGTGCATACAAAAAGGCTTGGTCGACCTACTTTAAGCTCAATCAAATGGAAAACATGATGACAAGCATTCCGAACCAAATACAACATGTATTTTATCCTTCAAGAAAAACAGAAAAACTCTGTGCAAAGAATCAGTCAAGCAAGCCAACAAAGAAAACCAAGTTATTGAATAGATGAGAAACCGACTTTATCAACCAGAAAAGGACAAATTCAATGAAGACATAGGGAAAAAAGAGAGGAGAGGTAGGGGTGCAGACCTAGGTTACAACATTGGATCCAATTGGGGATAACTCATCCCTGTGAGGTGCTAAGAATTGTAGATCAGTGCCTTGAGATTAAATAATTGCTCTTGCCTTACATTTCTTACCTCTGTTTGTTTTCCAACCTTGTGTTATCTGCTACTGTGTCTCAACCATGCATTTTATTGAACTAAAAATTGCAACTACACCCTAGTGCCTTTGTTGGGCTATGGAATCTTTATTCACACACAACTAACTAATAAAAGGAAAGCATCTATGGTACAAGAGGGACCTTCCCCCATCCTTAAACAAAATAGTGTTTCAGGAAGCACCCATTTACTGGGCCTCCAAAGATCTTTGTATCGTCTAGATTGTGCAGGATAAATGTGTTGTTGCTCAAAACTTCAACCACCTTAAAAGGGCCAAATCAGAGGTTGTCAAACTTACCATGCTTGGAATTATCATCTCTTATGACATCCCACCTTAATACCAGGTCACCCCTTTGAAATATTTCTTTCTTAGTTTTCTTGTCAAAGATTGACTTGACCTTGTTCTGATATGCTTATGTCCTCTGATCTAGTGCTTCTCTTCTTTGTTGAACTTCTATAATCTGGAAGATTCTCCTTTGGATGTCATTTGGTTCCTCAATCTCTTCCTGCAAGAATTTTAGGACTGGTATACCCATTTGAGTGGGAAAAACAACATCTATTCCATAAACAAGATGGAATGGTGAGGTTCCCAGAGACTTCTTAGTGTTGATTATGTCAGCCCATAAAGCATATTTAAGTTTAGAGTCCCAGGACTTCTTGTTTTCAGTCAACAACTTCTTAATGATCTTGATGAGAGTCTTGTTTGATGATTCTGCCAGACCATTTCCCTAAGGGTAATAGGGTGTGGAATGTGTCAAGGAGATGTTATGACTGCCATATAACTCAATCATGGCTTTGGACTTGAATGCTTGGGAATTTTCCGTTACTAGCTTGCTGGGGCAACCAAATATGGAAAAAATATTAGTTTCCAAGAAATTGATGATCACTTTGTCAGTGGCATTCTTGGTGGGAACAACCTCAATCCATTTGGTGAAGTAGTCGGTGGCAGTGAGGATCCACTTGTGTTGTCCACTGAAGGGTGGATTTATCTCTCCTATGAAGTCTAACCCCCATTGCTGAAACAAACTACTGGCATTGATAGTTTTTAGGGGCAGTGATAGTAACTTCTGTTTCCCTGAAAACATCTGACATTCATTGCAGGTTCTACCAGTGGAAAACACATCAGAGAAAAGGGTGGTCCAGTAGTATCCTGCCCTTAGGATCTTGAGAGTTATGGCCTTCCAATGCTGGTGTCCTCCACATACTCTGTGCATTTATGCTGTGACTTGTTTGGCTTCATTTTCATTGAGGCATATTAACAGGATGCCAACAGGATATCTCCAATACAAGCACTGGTTTGAAATGCAGAATTTGATAGCTTTCAACTTGAGAGACCTTACCTTTGTCTTCTTCATCTCTGGTGGACATTCAAAATGCTACAGAAAATAAATGATGTTTTTATACCAAGGTGAAGAGGAGTAGTTTTCAGATACCTATAAGTTGTCTTGTCTAGGTTGTCTGATGGGTGCATCTAATTGGGTGAACATTTGATGCAATTCTAACACCTTGCAATTTGATTCTAATAGCAATTTGGCCAGTCCTTGCCCCTTGATCAGCTTGGTGGGATTTATGTGCAGGCCATACTCCAAGAGTTTGACAATCCATTTTCCTTTTTTCCCCTCACTATCTGGTTGAACCAGAATCTCTTTGACACTACTGCTAGGAACAAAGGTTGTTATGCTAGACCGCAACACATAAACCCTGAAGGATTTGAGTGTTTTGACCAGTGCATAATCTTGCTTCTTTAATAGATCATATTTCAGCTCAATATCTTGGAGGGATCTGTTGAAAAAGGCTATTAGCTGCTCATGCCCTTCTTCATTTTTCTACAATAGCACAACAACAATGGTCTCCTCTAAAGAAAAGGAGAATATGAAGAAATATTTGGTGTAGTCAGGGTTGGCCAATACAGGGGCTTCAACCAAAGCTTGCTTGATTGTTTGGAAAGATGATTTTTCCTCCAAGGACCATTTTATCACAACATCTTTCTTCAACATGTTAGTAATAGGCTTCAAAATTTCAACAAAATTTGGCACAAAACGTCAGACGAAGTTTATCTTACAAATAAAAGACTGGACAACCTTTTTATTTATGGGGATATCAATCTATTGAATGGCACAAACCCTCTTGGGATCAATTTTTATAGCTCCTTTTGATATGATGTGGCCTAGGAGCTTTCCTTCTGGCATGAAAAAGTGGGATTTCATAGGATTTAGAGATATTCCATCCCTCCTACATTTCTTGAAAACCTGCTCCAAATGATGCAAATGTTCCTCATCATACTTGGATAAAATGGTTATGTAGTCCAAGTAAATGATCATAAAACTGTCCCTTTCCCCCATAAAATCTATGTCCATGTCCCTTTGAAAAGTGGCCCCTACATTCATCAATCCAAAGGGAATCTTGTCATACATGAATGTTCCCCATGGGGTAGGGAATGCTTCTTTTTCTTTATCCTCTTCACACACTGCTATCTGGTTATAACCAGAGTATCCATCTAACAAGGAAATTTTGTGTGCACCTACCACTCTTTGTAAAATATAATCCATCTTGGGGAGGGGGTAATTGTCCTTCAGAGAACACTTGTTGAGATTTCTGAAATCAAAACATAAGCGTATCTCCCCTCTCTTCTTCCTTACAGGTACTAAGTTGGCCACCCATTTTGAATACCTCAATGGTACAATGATCTTGGCATCCAACATTATTTTCAGCTCTTTCTCAATTATGGACATTAACATAAGATTAAATTGCCGAATCTTCTGTCTGAATGGCTTGGAGCCAACCTTTAGAGGGATCTTGTGTTGGATGATGTCAGTGTCAAACATCTTTAAATATTCATAGGACCATGAAAAATTATCAGTAAACTTTTTTATGAGATTGACATACCCGTCCTTTTGTTCTGCAACTATTTCTTTGGACATCTTGATGATCTTGGGATTCTCAGTGGTCCCAATATTGCAATCTGTTATCTCTTCTCCTTGATTCCTCATGGAAACTCCTTTGTAAACATCATTGTTGTCAAACAACCTTTCTAATGGCACTAGTCCTCTTGGGATGTGATTAGTTTTCAGCTCCACAATATCATGACCAACCACTGTCTTCATCAAATGAGATGCTTGCTGATCTTCTAATTTCTCATTTTCACCTTCTTGATCAATTGAGATAATGGAGAACTCATCAATGGTGTGTAGAAATCTCTACAGCTCTAAATCATCACTAAAGACTTGCCAGTGATTTATCTTGTCTGGTATGGCTGTTCTATGTCTGATTTCCACTTGATATTTAATATTTGGTCTAATGGGAGGCCTGGAAGTGCTGGCAGCCAAGGCTAGAGAATCTGCCTTTTGATTCTGTTCTCTGGGAATGAAATAAATGTTAAATGCTAGAAATAAATTATCGATCAGATCCCATACCTCCTTCCTGTATCGCTTGAGCCTCTGTTGTTTAGCCTGATATATGTTCCTTACTTGATTGATGATTAATTCATAATCACCAAAAAATCCTACACAATCAATGGCCATGTCTTTGGCAACCCTCAGTCCCAACACTAGAGCTTCATATTCAACTATGTTATTAGTAGTCTCAAACTACATCTTATAAGAGAGGGTTATCACTTCTTCCGAAGGGGAAATAAGGAATATACCTGCATCTGATCCTTCCTTATATGAAGATCCATGTAAGTACATTTTCCATACTTTGTTTGACTGACCTATCAATGAATGATCTCTGCGTTGGCTAACTGGCATTTTAGGTTCATCCTCATTTAAATGAAAAACAAATGAATCAATCTCATCCTAAAAAACATAAATTGGGTGATTTCTTGGGTTTTGATGGTCACTGACAATGTAGGCTAACCTTACCCCTCTGTATAGCCTCCTATGTTCTCCTCCAAACACAGTGATGGTGGCATAAGTGAGGTCCATTTGCAATAAACCTCTAACCTTCTTAGCCCAAGTTCTGGATAAGAGCATACCAAACTTTGGGGGAATGTCGACCACCATAATGTCCATCACTACACTCTTCATGGGTAATTGTGCCAAAGAAACCACCATATCCTTTATCAGTCTGAGACATTTTACTTTCTTAGAATTAAAGGAGTACAGGTCCTGGTAAGGTTTGGTGATCTCCAGACCTATCTCTTCCATAAAAACTTTGGGCATAACATTGTGAGAGTCTCTTGAGTTCATAAGACAGTTGTGCAGGATCTTATCATGGACATTCAACGATATATTGAATGGAGGAGAAGCATCAAAACCATCCTCAATGTGTGGACCCACAGCAATGGCTAGGTTTTCATCCTGCAAACTTGTTACATCAGAAGACACATTAGGAGATGTTGGCTGCAGAACTTTCATGATAGAATTTTTGAAAGGTTCATTCTTCATAAATTCTGTCAAAGGCACAGGGATCTTGATCTTTATCAACTCATGTTTTAGGCTGAAATAGGCTGGTGGCCTATCAACTTCCTTTATTTTAGGGATTGTTTGTTTAGATGATGGAGGTGATTGAGATTTAGATGACATACCTTTACTTGGATTTGATTTGGGAGGAACCTCAACTTGTTTGTTTTGATTGGAGGCAGTGGCTTTGGGATCCCCTTCTCTCGTCCTCAAATGGTATTTCTTCTTGGGTTGACTTTGAATAACTCCCTCTTCCCCTATCTGATTATCACGCTGATTTGACAGTTGTGCTACCTCATATTTTTGCTATGTTAAATGGAGGGTATAATAATTTGTTTCATTGAAAAGAACAACAATATCATCCACAACATCATTCTCTGCATCCATATCCTCAATCTGATTGTTTTGGAAAGGAGGGACTACCCTTTGATCATCAACATTTCTCCTTTCTCTCTGCATTAATTGAGGAGCATCATTAGGCCTTCTGAACTAATTTTGATTTCTATTACCAACCCCTTGAAAAGTTCTGTTTGGATGTTTAGATTCCCACTTCAGCTTAGCTATTTCAGAAGCCAGATCCTTCAAAGTTTTGGTCATTTCATCAAGTTTTGGATTAGATGTGGCTGAGTTAGAGGAGGCATGGGAATCCTCTCTTTGTTTCTTCTTATCTTTATCAGATCTGGTCTTTAATATGTCTAAGTACAAGATATTAGATTCTACCTCAATGGCTGCTTCTAGCATGGAAAACAATGTGGTGGATCTTCTTTCTCTCAACAGGAGGGAGAAATCTGCATCAAAATCATTAGCATATGTAATATTGGTAGAGGCTTCAATTGGTTTGATCTCATCTGGGATTATACCATACATCTTATTGAATCTCTTGTTGAAATCTGAAATAGATTCACCATTCTTTCTCTTTAAGGCCCTAAACTCAATGTTGTAGTAGAGATAATCTCTCCTATCTCCCCATTGTTTAATGAAAGTTTCATCTAACGCCTCAATATCTGCAATGGAGGCTGGAGGAAGACCCCTGAACCATTTTCTGACTTCCCCATCCATACTCTATACAAACAACCTCATCCACACATCTGCATAATCAATGTTAAAGTTGTTTGCAAAGCTATAGAAGGCTACCAGATGTTCCTCAACAATGACTTCACCTTCCCCATTATATCTTGGTAAATATTTCATGTAATATGTGGTTGGGAGTGTATGTAAGCCTACGAGAAACACTAGGGGTGCACATCTGGCAACAATTATGACATCCATCTTGTTAACATCCATGGATTGAATAGTAGGAATCTAAATATTTATGGGAGATACAGGGGTGGATGCAGAACTGGATGATGATGTAGAATCAAGATTTGGAGATGTCTGAGATCCTTTTGAATTATGATTCTTAGGGATAGAAAATTCAAACTACTTGTGATTGTGATTAGACGTAAGCTCTTTGTGTGCACCTTTACCCTTGAGGGGGAGGTATATCTCTGGGCTAGGGTGGATTTTCTTAGTTCATTTTTGGCTCAGAGGATGTTGTGTTATTCTCATGGTCGGGATGGGCTTTCTTGGCTTTTCTATTTTCAGATTTGGATCTGTTGAATCCTTTTCTGGGCGCCAATATTTATTTCTTAAATTTTACTCAGTGAAGTCGCCACTGGATTCTTTAACCATGGAGTCATTAGGTGATGGATATGCAGTCTAAATGTGTCTGGTCTTTGTTCACCATCAAAGATCAGACTTGATCATTGTCATTCTCCCAGGGAAAGATATTTCGTTACTCCATTCCACGACAATGACGCCAGAAGATGTTGGTCCTAAGGTCTGCACCCGACTGCTAAAGGGAAAAGCTAGGCCACCTATCAGTTTAGAATGGTTGTTTCTTTTAATTTTTTGTTGGTTGGTCAGAGGGTTATTCTACCAAGAAAAAAGCAAGGATGGTTTGGCAAAATGATATGTATGAGGGTCCTCCTTGGCTGGTGGAACACTAATGACAGACCCGTGAAATAATATAAAACAAAGGGAAACGACAAACTACTAAATGAATAATCTGCTGCAAGAAGTTCAATGCTTAAAATATCATTTCAAGACATTAAACATGTATCAAGACACAATTACTCCTTCAGGTTGCGATAAAAACAAATCTTCACCAAGCATTAGATGTTTTCACAGGTTTCATATCAATAAAGACAAGTTACACAATAGCTGAAAGGAAATGACATGTACTTTGCACAAATCAAAAACTACATTCAAGATAAGATAAAAACACATGAAGATTTGAATGAAACACTGTCATCAAGAGTATGTTCACCAGGTAGAGAGATTTAATCCAAGCATAGAATGGGTCCAACCAGTTTGATGTAGTGCTATCCTTTCCCAAAAAATCCGACCCTCAAAACATTCAAAGACCCCCTATTTAAAAGAGTTGCAGAGGTTCTCGTCTTTCGGGGACTGAGACCTAATTTTAGGTAACTGTTTTTAGAAAAAAATATTAACTTCACTAAGACATTGGACTTAATAAGCAAGAGTGGTTCTTATCACACACATAAGACCACTCTTGTATCTAATCTAATAAAATGTTGGAATTAATCAACTAAAAACTACTACTATCTCTGAGACAGAACTGATGCATGTGTTGGAGGAACTGAATTGGTAGAAAATAGGCCTTGGAGTGACATAACAGAGCTCTGTGTTGATTAATGGCATGCCTATGAGTTGTTGGAGGCCACTGGAGAAAACTGGCTGCATGAGCAGATCTCCGCTTAAGGAAGAGGTAGTCTGCTGAAGTGTTTTGGAACCAATATGCGTCGACCTGTGACTAAGACTTAACTCTCTGTCTGTGTCTGAGCTTTCAGAAGTTAAGCTCACTCTGTCTCGACTATAACTGACCCTTCTTCTCACTTTCTCTGTGATGAACTAGTTGTGAACAGGAAGACGTGGAGGCAAGCATCCAATAGGAAGACAGGATGCGTGAAGGTGGATGACGTGGATGTAGATGAAGTGGAGGTGACTGGAGGTGAGTGGAGGTGATGTGGTGACCTGATGTCATATAAGAATGTGATTGTGGACGTTGTCGAGGGTGGTTTGGGTCCGCATCGCTCCACCCCCTGCAATCCCCCACAAGATGCCACATACCCTTCCAACAATACCATGGTTCCAATTGCGAGACCACTTTGGAAAATTAACGTTCGAGCAGTTTACATCCCCGCAATGAAGTGTGGCCATCGATTTGATTGCAATCTATTATCCGAGTGATATTTCCCTATTGCAAGGATCAACGGTTCTTGTTGATTTGAGATCAACGGTCCAGATTCACTTCAGGTGTTCAGGCTTCGGGAGTTTTTGTCTCCTTTCTCACGCAATCCTCTGAAGTGTCGTATATCTGAAGAGGGAGATCTGTCACTTCTTGTCATTTTTGATGGATGGTCTAGATTTTCTTCGTGATTTTGGGCTTTGGGAGTTTGTAAATGTTGTGCTTGGAAATATCTCAGAATGCTAAGTCTCCGAAGTGAAATATCTTCCTCCACGTGTCCTTGCTGATGGATGGTCTATATTTTATTCTGTACTTCGGGTGTTCAGGCTTTGGGAGTTTATGAATGTTGTGCATGGAAATATCCCGTAGTGGTACAGGCCCAGAGTGACATGGCAGGCTCTCGGGACTTCGGGACTTTGACTCTTCTGGACTTCAGGTAATTCTTGTACTTTGTGGGATCTCTCTTGATGTTATCCCCACGCGATTTCGACACTCTGAATGAATGAAAACCGTCGATTTGATTGGCCTGATGGATCTCCACCGTCAAAATGTAACCTATATGTTCCCACAATTAGAGCCCAAAATTGACCACTCTGGATTGCTTCTTTTGTCCACAGGCATTTCCTGTGCATACAAAAAGGCTTGGTCGACCTGCTGTGAGTCAATCAATGGAAAACATGATGACAAGAATTCCAAACCAAATACGACATGTATTTTATCCTTCAAGAAAAACAAAAAAACTTTGCGCAAATAATCAGTCAAGAAAGCCAGCAAAGAAAACCAAGTTATTGAACAAATTGGAAACCGACTTTATCAACCAGAAAAGGACAAATTCGACGAAGGCATAGGGAAAAAAGAGAGGAGAGGCAGGCGTGTAGACCTAGGTTACAACAATCCCTACGGTAGGCCATATTTCTTAATTCATTATTGAAGGACCATGATCCTTGGTACGGGAGTCCAATTTTCTTTGGTTGGTTATTATCCTAGTACATGAGGCCATTTTGATTGTTATCCCTGGAGGAGCTCACCTTGGTTATTATCCTAGTACAAGAGGCCAACAAATTACTGTAGAGACAGTAGAGGATATGAGAAGACATCGGATGTCTCCAGGTTAGAAAAACAGGAAAAGGAAGATGTTCATCCTTCCGACTTCAGAGGGAGTCACTTGAATCAGAGGGATTCAAACTAATTGAGAAGAAGGAAGAGACAATACCTTCTCCCATTCAACAATTTAGAGGGAGACAATTATTGATCCAATTGATCCTGTAGCTCCAACTGATTATTCCCAGTGACATTGGTAGTAGGTCGGGAGAATCCTACACAATCTCGACAGACTCTGCTAGAGGCAGAAGGATGTGTATCTTGATCCATGTGGGTATTGATGGCCACCCACCTTTTCCAACTCGCTCAAAACAGTTTTTTGACAATTTTGGCAATTTACTATTTTTAGTAGTTTTAAACTGTCGGGGCCATTTTGAGGGCCTAAATGAAGTTTTTTCAGGATCGAGCTTCTCAATGATGAACAAAGGCTTTGATTGGTCCCCCAAAATGAGTATCCTTGATGATACCTTTCCAACGGGCTATCGTGCACCTAAAACAGAGATCGTATGCAAAAGTTACGACCCCAAGAAGTTGATGTACTAACTTACCCAAATGGGGCTCACATGACTTTTGGTGCTTCATATCCTAGGGTTAGGCTTTTGGATGTCTAGCATTTTTGAAATTCCTGTTTATTGTAAAAATTCCTTTAGAGCCTCATTGTAATCATCTTCATGTGAATGAGAGCAGCTGTCATATCTCTTCAGAGATAAGCCACCACCATTCCAACAAGCTTGTTTTTCGCTGCATTTTACAGTTTCAACTTATTTCCTTATTGGATAGAAAACCAATTTTATTGAATCTTTGTTATTCTGTGTTAAGAATATTTTAATAATATGTATTCATTTCTTTATTCTCATAAAATCCGGATCAGTGGTATCAGAGCGGTCTACTCGTCGTCTTAATGCATGTCCCCAATGAGGTCAGGGTACAAAGAATTGGGTCTCAAGCTTGTTTCTTTTGAGGAAAAAATCTCTCGCACTCCCAAGCGACCTCTCATGGTAGGAGAAAATAAAGATGATGAGACAAGATATCCTTTCAAAATGTTGCTTGAGGAATCCCTCACACAATAGACGAAGGAGATGATGGACAGTTTCATGCAATTCCTTCAGCGACTACCAACATGCGACACAGCTTCCTCAAGCGGAGGCACTGCCCCATTCAAGGTACAAATCAAATTTGTTATTCCTATATTTGAAGGTCAGATAGACGCAGATGTTGTAGACAAGTGGTTGAATCTACTAGAATGGTATTTTTTTTTCCATAACTTTTCGAATAGAGAAAAGATTACTGTTGCACTCCTCAAAGATGTTCCCCATGTCAAAGATTGGTGGGAAACTTTTTGTGAGAAAAAGGAAACAGAGGAACCCTCATTATTTATAGTTGCATCCACCTGGGAATCCTTTAGGGATGATATTAAGGAACAATATTACCCTGTCGGAATTTATGACAACTTGTATACCAAATGGACCACACTGCGGCAAGAAAGAGACCAAGTAGTGCTAGAGTTCAGAAATATCTTCCATACCTTGCACACCAATATGGGTATCAAAGATTCAATGTGACATATGGTGCTCAAGTATCACGGTGCTCTGCATAGATACATCCATACCAAAATGGAATTTCTGGACATCTCGTCCTTGGTCACGACCTACCGATATTCCATCAAAGTTGAGCAGAAGCTCAAACAAAAGACACATAAATTTGGGCCTGGGAACCTCTCACAACAAAATCCAGGAAGTGGCAGCCCCAACCCACAAAACAAAGGAAAGAGAAAATATGGACAGTATCAGGACAATCAGTCGAAGCCACAAGAAAAAAAGGACACTGGAAAGACAAAGAAATATACCGAAAAGTGGTGTGACTTCCATAAGAGCCCTTGGCATAACACTGCTGAATACCGCTCAAAGCAGTCATTGGTGGATGAAGTGAAAGCCTATGAATTAGATGTCGATGTTGACTTTGATTCAGAACCATAAAGGGGAATATGAATCATTGACGCAAAATCCAGTGCCACCATTGCTACTACCAAGCTCCAGCCTGGTGAACCCGACAAACCAGAAGAAGGAGAGCACCTCTTCCATTCACAGATGTGGGTAAAAGGCACCCCATTGCACTTCATCATTGATAGCGGTAGCCAGAAGAAGCTCATCTTAGTAGAGGTTGTCAAGCAGCTGGCCCTGATGAAAACGTCGCACCCACAACCCTACACCATTGGATGGCTCCTCCAAGGAAACGATCTACGCGTCAACCAACAATGTCGACTGTTGTATGACATCAAGCCCTTCAAAGAAAAGACATTGTGTGATGTAGCTCCTCTCAAAGTTTGTAATGTTCTTTTGGGCCAAACTTATTTATGGAAACGTCATGTTGTATACGAGTCTAGGCCTCATAGTTTTATTATTACTTTGAATAGAAAATTGTACAGGATACCCAAGGTAGTCCCTCCTAGTGATATTTCCTTGATCTTTACCAAGAAATGCAGGAAGGTCATCTCTCAGACCGGGAAATTTGTCTTATTCGTTATTCGCTCTCAGAGTGAGAGAAATATCGCAACCACATCCAGGGCCTCCGCGATCAATCTCTCCATACAACATAATAAAGTGCATAAGGCCGTGGAAGAATACTCAGATATATTCTCCTCTCCTATTGGGGTACCTCTGCACTGCCAGGTCAAGCATCCCATCGATTTGACCCCAGGCGCACCACTACCCAATGGGATAGTCTACCACCGCTCTCTGTTAGAAAACAATGAGATCAAGAGGCATATCCAAGAAATGCTCCACAAGGGGAACATACGTCCCTGCTCATTGCCTTGTGGGAGCCCAATCGTGTTGGTGCAGAAGAAAGACGGGACTTGGCGACTCTGCATTGAATATTACCGGGTCTTGAATAAAATCACAGTCTGAAACCAGTACTTGATTCCCTGAATTGACGATCTCCTTGATTAGCTCATGGGGGCCAAATACTTCAGTAAGATTGATCTCAAGTCTTTCTACCACCAAGTCCCAATAGAACAGACATATCTATGGAAGACTTCCTTCAAGTCAAAAGGTCCTTTTGAATGGTTGGTCATTCCCTTTGGTTTGAAAAATGCTCCAACAACTTTTATGAAGATGATGGAAGATATCCTATGACCTTTCACCAATAATTTTGTAGTGGTGTATCTAGATGACATCCTCATCTACAACAAGACTTGGGCAGAACACTTGCAACATATTCAACAAGTTCTGCACACCCTGTGACAACAAAAACTATATGCAAACTTGGAAAAATTCTCCTTCGGCATGGACAGGGTCCATTACTTAGGCTACATCATTGATCGACATGGTGTGCATGTGGATTCAACCAAGATCCAGGTCATCCGTGACTGGCCACTCCCAACCACACTCACTGAAATTTAGAGCTTCTTGGGCCTTGCCAATTTCTATCGTAGGTTCGTGTTAGGATTCTCTCATATCGCATGGGCCCTCAACAAAGTAACCAGGGGTGGAGGTAAGGAAAAATTTGTGTGGGGCCTATCCCAAAAAAAATCTTTCAATGAATTGAAGAAGTGTTTGTGCTCATCCCCAGTACTTTCATTACTGAACCTAAAAAATCCCTTTGAGATCGAGACAAATGCTTTAGACTATGCTGCAGGCAACGTTCTCATTCAACACGGCCACCCTGTGGAATATCATAGTGAGACACTATCATATACTCTCCATAAGTACCCTACTTATGAAAAATAAATGTAATCCATTGTGAAATCCTAACTCTAGTGGGGACATTACATTCTTGGGAAGGAGACAGTCATCCACACTGATCACAAGCCACTACAGTTCATGAAGACCCAAGGAAAATTGTAGAATGACCACCATCAGAAGTGGTCCACATACTTACACAATTACACCTCAATATCAAGTATAAAACAAGAAGTACCAACCGAGTTGCTAATTTCCTCAACCGACCTCCAGTCGCGACACTCACCACGGTGCTATACTCTTGCGGCCATGAGACCTTCGGATGGCCCCACCTCTATGAGACAGACCTCGACTTCTCCACCACTTACCAAATGTTGGGCGTCACCTCAATGGTCACTAATTTCTATCTTCAAGATGGGTTGTTGTGCCGTCTGGGCCATCTCTGTGCTCCATCAAGCGAGCGCGCGAAGCTGATTTGGTAAGATCACTACAGTCAGGTGACAGGACACTTTGGCGTAGAAACGACAGTGGAAATGCTACAGAAACATTTCTATTGGCCCAAACTTAGACAAAATGTCAGCGAGTATATCACGTCCTGCACTACCTGTGCTATTGTCAAACCAACCACTAAGAAACAGGGCCTGTGCACTCCTCTACCTACTCCTGACATGTCGTGGGAATCCATCTCAATGGACTACATGTCAGGCCTCCCGTCCACCAAGAGGGGAAATGACTGTGTTGTTGTGGTTGTTGATCACTTTTCCAAGATGACGATTCTAGTCATCTGCAAGAAGAACATCACAACATAAGCCACTACTAATCTCTTCTTTGAATGAGTATGGGTACATTTTGGGATCCCACAAACCATTATCTCAGACCATGATAGTTAGTTCCTCAACACATTCTGGCTGAGCCTCTGGTCATTGCTAGATACCAAGCTCACCAAATCTACTGCCTTCCACCCCTAGATAGATGGCCAAACTGAGGTCATCAATCAAATGATCGTACATATCCCACGCATGCACAATTCAAAACACCCCCGCACATGGGATGAGAGTCTTTCCTATGTCCAACATAACTATAGCCGAGCCTTCCATAGCTCAATTGGCCACAACCCCTTTCAGGTGGGTTTGGGATTCCAACCATTGGGCCCCATGGATGTTGCACTACCCCTGGTGACCACCTCGGTCAAATCATCCCTTGCTCCACCAAAAGATGAAAAATTCACCTGGTTCATTGAGAGGATCCATCACATCTACCAATAGGTTCAGGATACTCTATATAAGTCTAATGCCAAGTAAAATCAACGCCATGATCAACATCGGGTGCCACATAAGTTTCAAGTGGGAGACAAAGTTTGGTTGCACTTGCAGAAAGAACGCCTTACAGGGCCCCATCGAAAGCTTCACCCACTCCATTATGGGATGTACACCATCACCAAGGATGTGGGTGACAATGATTTTGAGCTCAACATCCCCCCTTTCTTTGTCTTGTACCCAGTCTTCAGCGTGGATCTCCTTCGACCATATTTCCCACCGTTATTGGACACCTTAGAGATAGCAGAAAGAATGCCTTACAGGGCCCCATCGAAAGCTTCACCCACTCTATTATAGGTTGTATACCATCACCAAGGATGTGGGTGAAAATGATTTTGAGCTCAACATTCTCCCTTTCCTTGGCCTACACCCAGTCTTCAACGTGGCTCTCCTTCGACCATATTTCCCACCATTATTGGACACCTCATAGATAGCAGAGCAGTTGACATCAACAAATCTCAACCCTGACTACATGCAACAAGAATCCAGTGATCATATTGTGGAAAAACATATCAAGGGCACTCGACAACAAAGGATCCATCTTTATCGAGTCGTCAAAGCAGGGTAGCTCTTGCACCAAGGCAAGTGGCTCACCCGGGGCCAAATTCAACAAAAATTTCCTCATCTGATGGGGGAAAGAAATGCAATGGAGACCATTTCTTCCTAAGGAGGGAGGGTTGATCCAGGTGGATATCAGTGGCCACCCATATTTTCCAACTCCCTCAAAACAATTTTCTGATAATTTTGGTAATTTACTATTTTTAGCAGTTTTTAACTTCCGAGGCCATTTTGAGGGCCTAAATGAAGGTTTTTCGGGATCAAGCTTCTCAATGATATCTAAAGGCTATGATTGAGCCCTCAAAATGAATCTCCTCGATGATATCTTTCCAACAGCCTATCGTGCATCTAAAATGACGATTGTATGCAAAAGTTACGACCCCGATAAGTTGATGTACTAACTTACCCAACTGGGGCCTACATGACTTTTGACGCTTCATATACTAGGGTTAGGTTTTTGGATGTCTAGGATTTTTGACATTCCCGTTTATTGTAAAAATGCCTTCAGAGCCTCATTGTAATCATCTTTTTGCGAATGAGCGCAACCGTCACATCTCTTCTCAAAGATAAGCCGCCACCATTCCAACAAGCTTGTTTTCTGTTGCATTTTACAATTTCAACTTATTTACTTATTGAATAGAAAAACAGTTTTATTGTATCTCTGTTATTATGTGTTAAGCATATTTTAATAATCTGTATTCATTTTGTTCTCATAAAATCCAGATCATATCTCCTTGTGATACATTCCGAGAGAGCAAGAGACCACATAGATTTTCGAGCTATGTTTTTGCTATGAGCCACATCATTGATACTGAACCTTCTTGTCATGAAGAAGCAACATGAAAACAATTTTGGCAAGATTCCATGAGAAGAGTATCAATCCATCATGAAGAAAGATGTGCAGGATATTGTTTCGAGACCAGAAGGGAAGTCTGTAGTGACTTCAAAGTGGATCTATAAGATGAAACATGTAGCTGATGGAAGTGTCGAGAAATACAAAGCGAGATTTGTGGCCAAAGGATTCTCTCAGGTGGAGGGAATAGATTATGAGGAGAAATTTTCTCCTATATCCTAATATACTTCTATCCGTATGATTATTTACCTAGATGCATCCATGAGTTGGAGGCTACATCAGATGGATGTAAAACCAACCTTTCTCAATGATGAGATTGAGGAAGAAGTTTACATTGAACAACCAAATGAATTCGAAGATGAAGGACCTGGGTATGATGCACTACTTATTGGGAATAGAAGTATGGCACATGAATGATGAGATTTGCCCGAGTCAATGAAAAATATACAGTGGAGATATTCGGGATGATGGACTACAAATCCATGCCTACACCGATGGTGATGAACTTGAAGAATATGAATGGGGCTTCTTCCAATTCATGCGAGATTGATCCACATCTTTACAAATAGCTGATTGGATCATTGATGTATCTGGTTAAACAATAGACCTAATATATGCTATGCAGTGAACACACTCCATTAGTTTATGAGTCAACTGAGATAGACACGCTGATAACAAGGAAGCATGGGTTGTGATATCTACGAGGCATAGTTGGTTATGTTCTGAGATATGCCTCCGGTGTAGACATGAGATTGTAGGGATATGCCGATGCGGATTGGACAGGGAGCATTGTGGACCGGAAGAGTACATCCAGTTGTTGTCTTACTTTAGGATCTACCATGGTTTCTTGGTGCAATAGGAAACAAGAGATCTGTGGCTTTGAGTACCACAGAAGCAGAGTACATAGTGTTATGTGTGGAAGTACACAGAGCAGTGTGGCTTCGCAAGCTCCTTGCAGAATTATTTGGACATGAGACAGATTTCACCATTATCCATTGCGATAACCAAAGTTGTGTGAATCTCTCTGAGAATCCTGTGTTTAATGATAAATCAAAACACAATGAGATATGGTGCAGAGGAAAGCAATACATGTGAAATACCTTTCTACATACGAGCATGTTGCAAATGTCTTCACCAAACTGCTTTCCAAGACGAAGTTTGAGTACTTCCATGAGAGATTTGGTCTGGTGGAGAATTCCTCCCTAGTTGAGAGGGAGTGCTGATGATTGCAACTTTGTGTGACATTCTCTAGGTCATTCTCCTATGGATTGAGTTGAGTCGATCTATGAGAGGGCCCATGTGATGGGTGTGTCGTTCTCCTCTGCACTGAGTTGAGATGATGTGAGCCCAAGTGTTGGGTGTTCCCATGTGATGGGTGTGTGTCATACTCTAGACTAGGTTGTTATGATGTGTGGTCTCTTGATTTGTACTCCTCTGGACTGAGTTGAGTCAGCTTGAGATGGTCTCTTACCTTGTACTCTTGTGGACTCAGTTGAGTTGACTTGAGATGGTACTCCAGATGATTCTCTGGTGGACTCAATTGAGATCGAGATCTTTTAAGTATGACATCCCTGTGGCTAAGCACATGTGGACGTGTCCCTAGTGGCTAAGCACTAGTGGACATGTGAGATACTTGCTATATTTTCCGAGAGTAATATTTTCTTGTAACCCTAATTTTTGATCTAAAGGGTACAAGACGACCCCACCATGTGAAAGATAATTGATATTGTGTAATTATTAATTATATTATTAAGTTGTACAGGTCGGTCGTATTGTGCCAATAGACACATCATTTGATGTGATAATTTTTTTATAAATAAAGAGTGAATCCCCATTGTGGGTTACACTCACTTGTCATCTCATGATTTCAGAAGTTGTAGTTTGAAATTATGAGGACTGCAATTCACACTTCTTTAGAAGTTAGTTTTCTCAATCATAGTAACACCCTATTGTGTGCTAGGTTTGGTGGTGGAATGGTGGATCTCCTCTTGATAATATAGCAAAGGATTGTTGGGTTTTACCTTTGTTTGAGAAGGGTTTTCTGAGGATACTTCTTGTGTTCTTTTATGCATGGTTATTCTTCTTGTGATCTTGGTTTACTTCAACTTGTGTATTGTTTCTGCAGTAGTTATGGTTCAACTAATGATATAATTGAATTAAACTACATCTGCATCAACTTAACCATAAAAAATTTAACACAAAGAGTATCAATCCATCTTGAAGAATGATGTGTGGGATATTGTTTCGAGACCGAAAGGGAATTCTGTAGTGACTTCCAACTGGATCTATAAGATCAAACATGCAACTGATGGAAGTGTCGAGAAGTACAAAGTGAGATTTGTGGCTAGAATATTCTCTCAGGTGGAGGGAGTATATTATGATGAGACATTTGATCCTATTGGAAAAATGAAAAGTAAATGTACCATAACCATTCAAAGAAAAGAAGGATTGCAGAAATTCACTTACATTCACCAAGAATAATCTATAAATTAGCCTGGTTGAAGACTTTCCACCAAGAAAAATGCCAAGAAACATCAAATTTAGCCTCCTCCAAGAAGTGCTCCTAAAATTTCAGCCAATGAATATTAAGTAGGGCGCAAATTTCAGACCTCACTTGTGAGTCAATGAATGATGGAAAAATACAAGGGGAAAATCCCCTATTTGTACAGTGAAAATGACCTTTAATTACAAGATTAGGTCAAAAAGGTCGACATGGCCAGTTTACATGAGAAAATTCATTTTTACATAAATTTGACAAATAAATTCCTAATTTTATCTTTTTAGGGTGACGTCATGCCCCTCCTAGGGTGATGTTAGCCTCTCTGCTGGAATGCTAGCCCTCCAAGTGAGACATTGGGGCTCAAAACCCCTCAGGAGATGCCACATGTGCAAACCCAAACCATCCTCAAGCTAGACACCTCAAATATGTGACGTCAAGGTTCTGAATGATGACATCAAGGGCCTTCAAGGGCCAATATCATGTGGGAGGGAAAGAACCCCTTGGGTCCAGGCTTGCCAGGCTGTCTATGATGGAACATCCTCCTCTCTCTCCAATGCAAGCCTTTGGTATATGTCTACCCCTTGTTGGGGTTTCAACATCCATCTGGTGGGATTTTAGCCCTATGGAGGTCTGAACTAATCATCTCCCCATGTGTACCTGTCCGTCGGTCATGGTCCTGCAACAACAAAAAGTACGCCCTCCATGGGCTCATAAGTCACAGGAATCATAACAATGTCAATCACGTCTAATAATCAAGTTATCTAAACATGTGCATAAAACCCCCTTTCCTAGACAAGTGCTCAAAGATGTTATGCTATTCTACAAGCCAGGTTTGGAGAGGGTTTCAGGAGGTCCTATTGGGCTAATTGTCATTGGATGTGGGATGTTTCCAGGTGAATACCAATCCAGGCCATGTAAGTGGATGAGGTGGTATGGGGATGTTTGGGTAATTGGTGCAGTGGTGATAGGGAAATGTATGGCTTACCTGTGGGTGCCTCTAAAGAGGGTGAGATGCACCTTGTCATGGATGCAAATTTTTCCAAGCCCATTCAATGCCTTTTACCTTTTTATCTTATTTATTTTTCTTTCAAGAGAATAGCTAGGGGAAACTGCCCTGGTGTGGTGACCAGTGGTGACAGTGTTACCCACAAGCATTTCACGAAGATGAGTGTTAATGTTTATGCCATTATTATAGTTCTTTGCATTTCAATAGATAAGAGCATAATAAGAACAAGATCACTGAGAAATACACATTCACAAGAGACACAACATTTATCTTGGGAAACCCTCTAGGGGAAGAAAACCCAACAAAAACTTCCTTATCATAAATAGCTTATACAATGTTCAAGAGATAACTCAAACCAATACAGAAAGTCCTCCCCGAGAGATGTGCCACTCTTCTTCTCCTCTCTCTGGTAATTGCAGCTTGCCTCATAAGAGAAAATGAGCAAGTGATTTGTGTGTTAGAAGTGAGGCGCTAGCCTCCTATATATACAAAACTGACACGTGTGAAAGGGCACCACTAGCAGGGCCGACCTCTCACTCTGGGTGGGTAAACCCACCTTTAATTAATTCTGGGTCTTCCATAATAACTACTGGGGATGACTTCTTATTCTTCCCTTTATAATTGTCCAATGACTAATCCGCAAAAGGGGATTTGGTCCTTATACAATTACCGACATGATTAATCCACAATGGGGTTAATCCAATAACAACAACAATAATAATGACATTATTAATCCGCAATGGGGATTTAATCCAATAATAATAAGAATTCTCTTCGCAGTTACATTATTTCAACACTCCCCCTTAACAGGAAGGGTATTCTTTATCAGCATCAGGCGAGAGAGGTTTGCATCATCAGTGGCATATGGAGGACAGTATTGTCAATATCATCTTGAAACATTGGCTAGCATATTTACGAGTCATCAAAAGTTTTCTTCATCAACAACATCATCATTCTTGAAAGAATTCTATCATCATTTGCATCAAATATGTATCAGTAAAAATGATACCTCATCACAACACTAGGTTGGCACATCACAGTACTACACTGTCTCAATGTCACAGTGGTTAAGATGGTAGCTCAGTGTCAGTCACATCTTGCTTTACGTCTAACAACTAGGTCAGAAGCGAGGAATCACAATGTCATGCTTTACATCTAACAACTAGGTCAGAAGCATGACTCATCTTTCTTTATGTCTAACAACGAGGTCAGAAGCAAGGAACACATCAACGTCTCGCTTTACGTCTAACAACGAGGTCAGTAGCAAGGAATCATCTTGCTTTACGTCTAACAACTAGGTCAGAAGCAAGGAATCAACAACGTCATGCTTTATGTCTAACAACGAGGTCAGAAGCATGACTCATCTTGCTTTACGTCTAACAACGAGGTCAGAAGCAAGGATCACACAACATCATGCTTTACGTCTAATAGCGAGGTCAGAAGCATGACTCATCTTGCTTTACGTCTAATAGTGAGGTCAGAAGCAAGGATCACATCGTGTCATGCTTTACGTCTAACAACGAGGTCAGAAGCATGACTCATCTTGCTTTACATCTAACAACTAGGTCGGAAGAAAGGATCACAGAACATCATGCTTTACGTTTAACAACGAGGTCAGAAGCATGACTCATCTTGATTTACGTCTAACAACTAGGTCAGAAGAAAGGAATACATATACTCCTCCTTTCAGGGAGGGTCCTTTCGGACTATACCAAACTTATCTTGAAAGTGTTCAAACTTTACACGAGATAGAGGCTTAGTCAACACATCAACAACCTGTTCATCCGTGCTAATGTACTAGAGCTTCAAGGCTCCTCTCTGTACCATGTCGTGGATGAAATGATAGTGGATCTCTATGTGCTTCGACCTGTCGTGGAACACATTATTCTCTGTCATTTTAATGCAGCTTTGATTGTCACATAGAATCGCGGTTTCTCTAATCTCCAAATCAAATAGGCCTGTCAGCAACTTTCGAAGCCATATAGCTTCGTAGCTAGCAGAACATGCTACAATGTACTCTACTTCTGCTGTGATAAGAGAAATACTGGATTGCTTCCTACTCTGCCACAAGATCATAGCTGATCCCAAACAGAAACAACATCTAGAAGTGCTTTTTCTGTCAGCAACGCTTCCTGCCTAATCTGCATGAGTATATCCACTCAATGTGAATTCATGATCTCCATCATAGCTGAGACCATAATCCACTGTACCTTTAAGGTACCTATCACATGTTTTGCAGTCACTAGGTGAACACGTCTGGGTTCTACCAGAAACTGACTCAAGGTGTTCACTGCAAAATAGATGTCTGGTCTGGTGTTCGTCAGGTACATCAGCGATCCAATAATCTGTCTGTATAGAGTGGCATCTATCAAATCTGACGAAGTATCGACCAACAACTTCAGCTTCACTTCCATGGGAGTATTCATGGACTTTCATTCTAGCATGTCGAATCTCTTTAAGATTTCGATCGTGTACTTCCCTTGGTTAAGGAAGATTCTCTCTGGACTCTGCCATACCTCAAGGCCTAAGAAGTAATGCATTAGACCAAGGTCTTTCATTTCAAATTCTGCGGCAAGTCTCTGTTTACATTCAACGATGATCTTTTCTTCTCCAGTTAAGAATAAGTCATCCACATACAGTAATAGTATTACTGGTTCATTATCCATAATTTTGTAGTAGATATTTGAGTCTTCTTTACTCTTGGTAAAGCCCAAGCTCGTCAAAAAACTGTCTATACGGCCATACCAATCTCTGGGAGCTTGCTTCAATCTGTATAAGGATTTCTTCAATCGACAGACATGAGACTTCCTGTCTTCAGCCTCAAATCCTTGGGGTTGGTCTATATACACTTCCTCTTTGATAACACCATTCAGGAAAGCTGTCTTCACATCCATCTGGTGCAGCTTCCATTTCATCTTGGCAGCAAGAGCTATAATGGTTTTGATCGAAGTGTATCTGGCCACAGGAGCAAATGTCTCTTCATAGTCGATACCTTCCTTCTGGGAAAAGCCACGAGTGACAAATCTTGCTTTATATTTCTCAATACTTCCATCAACAACATGTTTTATTTTGAAGAGCCATTTTGATGATACCACATCCTTACTTTTTGGCCTGGGAACTATTTCCCATACATCATTCTTTATTATGGATTGGTATTCCTCTGTCATGGCATCTGCCCATTCCTTCTTCTGGATGGCCTCTTCAAAGAATGTAGGTTCTTCATCAAGTAGATTGCACATCAAAGCTGTGTAATTGGATAATTTATTTGGTCTCTTTACCTGTCTTGTGGTTCCTTCTGGAAAACCATACTTCTCTCCATCTTGAATAAGCTCTCTTGCCCAAGCAGGCTTTCTTTTATGGGATAAGTTCATTTGAGGAGGTTATTGAACTTCTATTATATCATTATCTTCAGGAGTATCCTCATCAGGGGAAGCTATGACTTCCCTTACAGGTTCTGCAGCTCTGGGAACTTCCCTCACAGATTCTGTCGTCCTGGGATTTACATGTTCCTCTTCATACATTTCTTCAAGATGAAATATTCTTGATTTCTTAAGTGCTGCTTCTTCATCAAATGTCACCTCCCCGCTGATATCAATATGGCAGTGACGAGGTATGTAGATTCTGAAGGCCTTGGATACCTCACAGTATCCCACACATATTCCCTTCTTTCTAGAGGGTTCTATCTTGTTTCTTTTCTCTTTCGGTATATGGATAAACACTGGACAACCAAATATTTTGAGATGGCTTACCTCTGGCTTCTTTCTAGTGAACACTTCTTCTGGGGTATTGAACCCAAGTGCACTATGGGATAGTTTGTTCTGCACATAAACAACTGCCATTGCTGCTTCTTCCCATAAGCACATAGGAAGATCCTGATCGTGAATCATGGTCTTTACAACTTCCATAATTGTTCTGTTCTTCCTTTCAACTACACTGTTTTGTTGAGGATTATAGGGAGTAGTTAGTTCCCTCTTTATCCCAACATCTCTGCAGAAGTTTACGAACTCCTTCAAGGTATATTCTCCTCCATTATCTGACCTGAGTATCTTAATCTTTCTTTCGAAAAGATTCTCTATCAAGGCTTTGAATTCATTGAATTTACTAAATACTTCATCTTTAGATTTTAATAAATATATCCAGGTCTTATGAGAATAATCATCAATAAATGATATATAGTATACATACCCTCTAATGGAGGATGATGGCATTGGGCCACACACGTATGAATGGATGAGTTCCAATGATCCTTCTGCTTTGCTGTCCCTCTTTGGAAAGGGGTTCTTGATGTTCCTCCCTTGCGCACATCCATTGCATATGCCTTCTTGATCAACCTTGAGTTTTGGATGAAGGCATCCCAAGGTATTGCAAGACCATTTAGGGTGGTTATTACAAATTTTTCTTCGTTGATGGTGTCTTTATTCGCTTTCAACTATTCTTTTATTTCCGAGATTCGGGAGAAATATTCTTGAATCATTTCTCCTTTCTGCATCTTGGTATTCTTCAACTGATTTCTTAGATTCATCTTTCGATTGATGTTCTTTCCTTCATATAGTTTGCTTAGAGCATCAAACATCTCCTTCGAAGTTTTATTAGATGATACATATGGGATCAGGTGGTCTTTGATTGAATCTGCAATGATCCTCTGAGCCCTGATTGAGTCCTTCTGATGCTTCACCTTCTCTACGACATCTTCAGGTTCCTCCACTTCTTCTTTGATAAATATTGACAGGTCATTCTCTACGAGGATCAGACCGATCCTATACTTCCAAGAATGGAAGTTGTCTATGCCTTCTAGTTTCTCAACAAGATTTGTGCTTGCAGACATCTTGTACTTGCGACAACAAAAATAACCAAAAATTGAAAATGCTCGAAATCAAATTTTGACCTTACCAGGAGGTGCGCTTGGCTGAGGCGAGTAGCCTGGTGTCCTCAGATCTGAGAAAATCCAATTTTTACCCTGTCAAATCGGATCTACGGATTTCTGGACTGGTGCTTCTGGTACTTCTGGTACTCTGGTACTTCTGGTACTTCTGGTACTTTTGTGAAACTAGGGTTTCACTTTTTGGGAGATCCAACCACTGAAAAGGTGCGCTCTAGGTGCCAAGTTGATCCTTGGGGGAGGGCGCATCTTTCTAGGAGGTTAGGGAGCTGAAAATAGATACTTTTTCAAAACCCTAATTTGCAGGTGCTGCAACAGTGACGTTTTTCTCTTGCAAATAGTGTTTCCTTCAGGTTGGCTCTGATACCATGTTAATGTTTATGCCATTATTATAGTTCTTTGCATTTCAAT
>ML803527.1:91054-134402 GCA_009831015.1 Picea engelmannii
TCTAAAGAAGGAGCTGGTGCAGGCTGCATCATTATCGATCCGGCAGGTAACAAGACATTAATGGCTTGTAGACTAGAATTTGAATGTACTAACAATACTGCAGAATATGAGGCTTTACTACAAGGTCTCAGAAAAGCTCTGGACATGAACATTCAAAATCTGGTTGTATTTGGCGACTCTGAAATAGTGGTTAGATAGGTGAGAGATTCTATACACTGTCTTTCCCCACATCTCAAAAGTTACCAGTCTGAGGTATGGAGTTTAATGAACAATTTTTCCGCTTTCAATATAAATTCCATCCCTAGACTACATAATGTTGAAGCAGATTTACTAGCTAATGTAGCTTCTAAACTTCTTCCTGCAGAAGGCTTGTCCCCAGATGTGTTCTCCGTGGAGCTATTGTTTCGACCATCTGTTCCTGACAATATCACAAACTGGAGAGTATTTGATGATGATCAACAGATCATCGACTTTCTGCACATGTAAGAAACCTTTCAAGGTGCGGTGATAGATGAACACACACACGACGACAATTTGCATGACTTTACGGTAATACCTGATCCAAAATCTCCTGAAGATCTGTCAGATATGGTAAATTCGATACCCAAATCTGTAGTTAGATTAGAAAATTTTTATGATTTTGAAGATAAATTTAAAAAGATGGTCAATTGTAAAACTAATAGTTCCTCGTTGTCTTATGAAAAAGTGAACTTAGGAACTGATGAAAAACCTCAATGCATTAATCTAGGATTGGGATGTTCTCGACAAGAAAAAGTTGCATTCATTAAATTATTCAAAGAACTTAAAGATGTCTTCGCATGGATGTATGATGATCTCAAAACTTTCGATCCTAATATTATACAACATGTCATCCCGATGAAGCCCCAAACCTTACCCTTCCAACAAAAATTGAAGAAAATGCATCCTAAACTTGAACCGACTGTTCAAAAAGAATTGAATAAACTCCTAAGTGCTAAAATAATTTTTCCTGTTAGGCACACTCAATGGGTGTCCAACCTTGTCCCAGTGCGGAAGAAAAACGGGGAAATACGACTTTGTGTCGATTTCTGAAACCTCAATAGAGCGTCTGATAAAGACAACTATCCTATCCCGCCCATGGAACAGATCCTTCAACAGGTATCTGGTTCCGAGAGGCTATCCTTACTGGATGGTTTCTCTGGATACAACCAAGTCCTGATGTCTCCGCCAGACCAGCTAAAAAATACCTTCCATACCCCGTGGGGCACTTATGATTATCGCAAAATGCCCTTTGGATTGATTAATGTTGGTGCTACCTTTCAGAGAGCAATGGACATTTCTTTTCGAGGTTTAATCAATCAGTCCGTCGTAGTTTACTTAGATTATGTGACTGTATTTTCAGAAAACAAAGACGATAATCTAACTCACTTATGAGTCGTCCTGCTGCGATGTCATAAATACGACATCTCCTTGAATCCCAAGAAGTCCATCTTTGCAGTAGAACAGGGTAAAATTCTAGGATTCATTGTGTCTAGTGATGGGATGATTATTGACCCCGAAAGGACTCAAGTCATCGCCAAACTTCCCCCACCTACATCCAAAAAATCCATGTAGTCTTTCTTAGGCCAAATTAACTTTGTGAGAAGATTTGTCCCCAGCTTCTCCGAAAAGGTTAGATCCTTGCAGAACCTAATTAAGAAAGACACCCAATATCACTAGGGATCCCTAGAAAACCAAGCTTTTAATGCAATAAAGAAGGCCATAATAGACGCTCCATCTCTCATGAGCCCTAACTTCTCTCAAGATTTTACACTCTATACTTTTGCCTCTGATCGTTCCTGTGCCATCGTCTTAACTCAGAAGAATGCCGATAACAACGAAGTACCCATCGCCTTTATGATCTCTGCTTTCAAAGGTGCTGAACTTAACTACCCAACGGTCGATCGGCAAGCCTACGCTATTTTCAAAGTAGTAAAGCATTTCCGGTCCTATCTTTTGAAGTCAAGGACGAAAGTCATTGTCCCCTACCCTGCCATAAGGAACTTGTTAGTGCAGAAGGAGTTAGGAGAGAAGAGAGCCAACTGGGTCACCTCCCTGCAGGAGTATGACTTAGAAATCACCCCATCTCAGATCGTGAGAGGCCAAGGGTTGTGTAAGTTGGTTGTTGATTCAGAAACATGACAGCAAGAAGATAGTGATAAGTCAAACCCAGGACAAAGTGATCAAAACCTAATCTATTGTGCACAAAACCTTGTTAGTCCTTGGTACGACGATATAAGATTCTGTCTTGAACATGGATCAGCCCCTCGTCACCTTGACCTCGCTAAAAGAAGAGAGATGAGACTGAAGTCTTTCTCCTTTCATCTGGTTAACGATATCCTGTTTCGTCAGATTTTTGACAGCGTACTGATGCATTGTCTTGAAAAGGACGAAGAAGAAAAAGTATTGCTCGAGTTGCATGCAGGAGAAGTTGGTGGTCACTTCGATGGTGACACCACTGCTCATAAGGTTTTAAGAGCCGGTTACTACTGGCCCACGCTTTTTAGAGATGCCCATGCCTTGTGTCGTAAATGTATCATCTGTTAGAAAGCATCAGGGCGGTTACAAAAACAAGCCTTCCCCTTGCAACCCGTTTCAGTAGTTTCTCCTTTCCAGCAATGGGGCCTTGATATCATAGGTCCAGTTAACCCTCTGTCCTCGCAACAACAAAAGTATATTGTGACAGCCACGGATTACTTTACTCGATGGTCTGAAGCTGCTGCGCTAAGAACTGTCAACATTAGTCAGGTAATTGCCTTCCTAAATTCGAATATCATCACTCGTTTCGGTATCCATGATTGTCTAGTCTTTGATAACGCTTCATACTTTTCTTCTCTTGAGATGACCGAGTTCGCTTTGGAAAAAGGAATTAAGTTGAAGTATTCTGCTAGTTACTACCCTTAGGGCAACGGATTAGCAGAATCAACAAACAAGAACTTGATCAAAATAATCAAGAGAACTATGTCTGAAAATCACAAGAATTGGCACAATGCACTGCTGACCGCGCTATGGGCTGATAGGGTAACACCCAAAGCTGCTATAGGTAACTCCCCCTTTTTTCTTGTTTATGGCAGAGAATCTATTCTGCCACCTCACATTCTTTTCCTTCACTTTAGTTGTCACAAAAAGTCCAAGAAGAATATTGTCCCCCTTTAGAAAACTGAATTAATGCTTTGATGAAGCTAGAAGAAGTAAGAGCCCAAGATAAGCGTAAGTTAGATCAACATCAACAATTGATTAAAATATGGTTCGATTCTAATTATGCTTCTGATAGGAATTTTGAAGTAGGCGATCTCGTCTTGAAGTGGGATAAACCACACGAGGGAAAGGGTGAGCACACCAAATTTCAAAACTTATGGCTTGGACCATTTTTAATTGCTGAAAAGTTGGGTCCTAGTTCTTTTCGATTGCAGAATCTCGAAGGGCATCTTGACACCTACCCGGTGAATGGCCAAGCCCTGAAAATATACTTTGCTTGATAACTATCCTTGTATATGATGTACATATTTTTCTTTTATTTCACTTTTTTGTTTGCTTTATGTGTGATTTTGATTTGAAATTATTAGTTTTTGTGTTTTCTGAAAAATACACATACCTGTATACTGAGCTATTCAGACAAAGATGATAAGAGATTTTCTTCGCTTAAATAACTTCTGAAAAATTTGTACAAACATCGATGATAGATTGTTGAAATTGATAATCTGTGTTGGAAAATTTTGTTGTTTGAAAGAAGTTTACTAATTTCAATCTCTGAGAAAAGTTTGTCATGATCATCTATCATCTTTTGATGCTGTCCCTTTTCCATAAAGGAATGACTCAAAAGATGTCTCCCTGTCATAGGAAGTTGTTTTTATAAATAAAATATCTCTGGAGCTAAATAAAGGATAGTTCTAAAAATTTTGATGAGGTCTAAAAAAATATGTTAAAATATCAAGATTTTCAGCGTCACCCCGCTCAGCTATATACCTTTGAAAAATAAAATAAAATATGAATAAGAGCTGTGGGAAGTGTTTGTAAACCCGCCGGGATACTGAACAGGTCTGCTGGCAGCGGGTAAATGCAAGCATGGCGCCAAGACAACTTCGCCGGGGTACTGAACAGGCCCGCTGGCAACGAAGCAATGTCGGGTACATGAAAATGTGTAAAAAAGAAAGAAACCTCTTTAATGTCCTTTATTCTGATCCAGAACTTCTTAACAGGATACATATGTCAGAGTGGGTTAAATGGCAACCCTGTCGAGGCTATCGATGCCTACTGGCAGCAGTGGCCATGCCAACAGTATTGGAGATTTTATCTTTAATATCGTGACTTGCTGATCTTAAGAATGTCATTGGTTTTCATCTTTTGAAACACTGATGGAAAAAATGATTAATGACGATGTTAGTACGATTTTCTGGTTGTTATTTTTGGGTTGAAATTTTCTTTATGTCCTAATATGAATTTGTTTCTTTTGACAGAGATAACTGCTTCTACTAGTGTGTCGCCATTGTTGGCAGCCAACTCACTTTTTCCTATCGTCTATAAGCTGCCTACACCTATGTTTTGCAATCGTCAAGTTTTGTCGCAATTTTCAAATAAATGACACTTTCATTTCTTGCGACATTTACACATTCATTTTCATTAAGTTTTCATGACTGTAAGCGTGAAAACTTCTCCGTTTGAAGTCACATTTTGATCACTATCTGAACTGTCATGATCATTTTATTGATATGCCTACTGCGCTTATCTTTTGTTTATCATTATATGGCTGGAAGGACTTTCAAAGTATGCCCATTGAACATTCTGATGTTGATTGCATAACTTGATTTTATTGAGTTTGTAAGGCATTGAGCATTTGGATTTACACTTTTTATGACTTGCTTGATCTTTTATTTTGCATAGGGGTTTTGATTAAATTTATTATATATATATAATCCTTATGTTAATCTTTTTATAACTTTTGGCTTGTCAACTATTATGAATTCATTTGGCACCTTGGTTGAACTTTTGATTATATGAACTATATACATTGGCGCATATATGATTTTGGGTTTTGATTTATATGTCGGATTGTTAAACATTATGGTATAACTTGCGCGCATTTGTATGCACATTGCATTTATTGGTTGTACACATAAGTTAATGGTTGGACTATTATTGTGGAATAAAAAGATATGAAATGTGGCGGTTGTACTTGGATAATGAGTATTATGCATGGCAGTGAATAACTCCACCACCTTCGCATGCTTGCATTAACGCTTACCCCTTTTTCGCTCGTTCATTGCTGTTGGTTCGGGTAGCTCTGTTACTATGTGTTGATGAATTCGAACCCCTCCCTTACCATACATTCAACTCCATGGCACCAGTTGTTCGAGTTGAACCCAATGGAAACCAGGCCCTGTTGATGTTTGACAATGCCCGCCAAGATTTGATAGATAGTGGGTGGCTTACCTTCGTGGAACGTTTCAAGGGTTTTAACCTTTGCGTGGCTCAACAGTTTTCCATGACCTTCAATGGCTGTCGAGCCAAGGTCGGCGATATACAATTGGAAATTGATGAACAATTTATCAGTCTTGCTACGGGTTTGCCTGCCAATGGAAAACGATGGTTCAAGAATTGCAAGGTCGAGGAAGTGTTGTGGACATTGTTGTTTCAGTCATGAGAAATCACCTCATGTGATAGAGGTATGCCAGTAACTGTGTTCAAACAACGTTGGCATGATTTATTGATGATAATCAAACATTTTTTCACCTACGAAGGTAGATATAGGATTGTATTCCTTTACCACCTGTGCCTATTGATGATTTTCATAGGTTATCCCCTAAATATGCCCTATTATATGCATTGTAGCCTGTTTAAAATGTCCAAGAAGTACAAAAGACACCAGGCTGACAGTAGCCTTTTTCATTATGGGTTTGTTAAGCTTATTATTGTCTATCATTTGAGTCTGGATGGGGATAGTTGGAGCAATTTCGTTGCTCGGAATGGTTTCGAGGATTCGAACCCTCCACAGGTTGACAAACCTATGGTGAGTGAGGTCAAGGTTGTAACCCTAGTTCCCTACCATATCCTTCTTCCTAAACCCTCGACCAACCCTCCTATCGATTTACCCCACACTGTGACTATTAAGCCTATGAGAAAAAAGCTCAAGGAAAACCTTGTTGAAAACACCAAAGGAAAAAGGAATGATCGTTTGATTTCACGAATGGAAAGGAACAAGACAAAACGTCCTGTTGAGCCAAACCCTATCGTATTGAGTGAGGACTCTGATTCGGAAGTGGAGCATTTCTTGGCCAACGAATACCCCTATTCGCAAGGTTTGTGTGTCGAACCCTCATATGACTTTGTGTCAAACCTACCCCCCTGCCTACAGGACGATCCTAACTACCCAGGCATTAAGTTGCCTTGTGAAACCCTCAGTCATTTATCCAAACCCTCTCCTACCTTGTCTAAATCCACAGTGTCACCCTGTGATCAATGCAATTCATGGTTAGAGAGATACTATAATGATGTTCCAATACTTCAGTCAAGGATTCAATCTTTAGAGGACCAGATTGCATCCCTGACCAGTCAAAAGACCAAACTACAAGCGACAGATAAGAAACAAAAAAGGACAGGCTCCATCTTGTTTAAAAATGTGGAATCAGCCACGACTGTTGTGAATTCTAAGATGGCGTAATTGAGTAGCCTCGTCGTTACACATGTATGTTTGGATATCACTTGTTTTGTAAATGATCTAGGTTTATATAACGATATGAATTCGGTTTTAAACAACTCTGTTCACATCATTGAATGGCTCTGTTACATTGCATGTATTCTATACATAACTTTTCTTTGACTAAATGGAATTTCATTTTTCCTAGATTAAGCTTCTATTAGATTTTCATCGATTTGATTGATCTTAGTGTGGATTTGATTTGTTTGATTGGGTTAAAATGGATACTCTGCTGTCAATCGAAGTCGTTTGAATCTACTCAAGACAAGAAATGTTTCTTATACTCGATTTAGAACACGATCACATTTTGATTCGATTTCGTTATAATGCATACGCTCTGATTGGCAACGATTTTGATGAGGTTAATTGTTACAATTGGCTGTGCCATATGACCTTCAAGAAACATGAATTCAATTCAGATCGTTTCCAATGTGACTCTGTTTCTTCGGAAACATTGCTTTTTATTTTAAGCCTATACAAACACGCCCAAATCATGGAATGGATTTTATTGCTTAACGATTATGCTAAACCCCAGCCGGTCAATTCGCATTGATTGAAGTAATGTTAGCTCGACCATGTTATCAGTTGGATTCGTAATTACAATGGATACTATGTTTGAATTTGATTTGTAGAATGAGATTGGCTATATCCGGATTCACGATTTATTTCTATATTAAACTCAGTCATGATCTGTTTGAAATTAATGATTTCGTTCAATACCAATCAAGATTATTTGCCCAGTTTGCAATTATCACTAATGTCGATTCTATTATGACTATGATCAAAGTCAAATCAACCTGGTTACGATTTTGTATGAGTTGATTCTCGCACCTGTTTGAATTAATTTACCTGTGGCGTGAATCGCTCAATGTCATGACAGCTATAATAATTTTAAAACGATTTTGTTTCGATCTGATCGTATCTCTTGCTGTTGGAAAAACACAACATTTGCCTGCGATTTGTTTGGTTGTATTTCTTTCAAATTGGATATGAAACGATTTTCAAAACTGTTTGGTTTTGATTCTATCTACCCGATTTATGACTATAATCAAAACAGAGTATTGCTATCTCTGTATTCGATTAATGAAGTGGATCCTGTTGGAGTTCATAATAGAATATCAATTTCAATTCATGATTCATGTTCGACTGTTGGTTGTTAATTCAATTTGATTTTATTAAAAAAGATTTGATTTAATTTTAATTCTGATCCTATATCTTATTTTAGACTAGCTACAGAATCAGATGATTCTGTAGCTAAGTCTGTAGAATTAAATTTTTATTGTTTTATTAATAAAATATCTCTTTAACTTGTTATTTTTGGTCCATTTCTGGTGAATTCGAAATTGCATTGAGTTTGATGAGCAGTTAGAGGATATTTGAGATATTTTACTTGCATTTTAATTTCCTAGTTTAGTTGAACATTGGGAGGTCTTCCCAGATTTTTGTAAAACAATTTTAACTGCCATAAGGAGGTTTTACCCTGTGGAAAGACTTATAAATACTTATTATTTTTGTAATAATAGTCATCCTCATTCGTGGGGGAACAAGGACATGGGATTTTAATACAAACAGAGACAGAAATTGATGTTCTGTTACAGCTTTAGCTTTTCATGATATCAATATTTTGTTTCACGTTTATGTGTATCGATTTGCATTTGGTTAATGACTACTTTAGCTATCTTAATATTTTTCAAATGATATAATTTGATCACTATAATCCATATCTGATTTCTTCCAGTATTTAAAAAAATAGCAATTTCTTGATTCAGTTTGTGAAGCACAAATTTCTCTTCTTCATTGATTGGATTATTAAGTACAAGTTTTTGCATAACAGGTTTCCCTTATTGCAGAGATTTATAAATCATATAATTGTTATGATTTTTTATGTCTTGTTTGTCCTATAAATGAACTCAAAGAGCATTGCAGCCTATCGTTTACAAAAATCTTCTAGATCATCAGGTGCGAGTTTCCTTCCTCTGACCAGCTTCGAAGTCATCTTACACAGGACAAATTTGGAGCGTTTCCAGGTCAGTTTGTCATTTATTTGTTTAGTATATTTATTAGTAATTTAGTTAGATATATGTGTTTAGTATATTAGATTGTTTAATTTCAGTAAGTTCTATTTCTTATTCATAAAATCAAAAAATCAACAAAAACATATCTCGCTGTCTTAGGGCAGAATATAATGAGTTTTGCAGGTTTTAATTAAATCTATATATTGTTTATAGTGTACATTTTGTGAATAAGTGATATTGCAGTTAGTAGTTAGATAGTTGATTAGAGTTAGTATAATATTAATTAGTAGTTTGTATATATATAGTTTAGTTTAGTTTTAGTTTAATTTGTTTAGTAGTTAATTTTATTTAGATCAGTTTATTAGTTAGTTTAGTTTGTTTTATTTATTGTTTGTTAGTTTAGTTTGTTTTATTTAGTTTTAGTTCTAGATTAGTTAGTTTATATTAGTTTTCTCTTTGGTTTTCTTAAGACCTTAGAGCGGCCAACGGAGCCGCTAAACCCGTCAGGGTGGTTCATTCCAAACGGCTTGGGTTATTAGACAACCCTAGACCGGTTCCACTCTCTCATTTGGCGGACAGTTAGTTTCGCCTGTCAACACGGGGATAACAGGTCCATTACCCAAACCTAGGGTCTCCAACTTCTCATGGCCATAACTCTCTAACCGTGAGGAGTTATGTGACGTTCCACATACCACCAAAAATGGAATGACAAGCAATATCCATATAGGATATCATTATTCCACAATTAAGCATGGGTTCTCGTACTCCGCAAAGCATCTTCCTGTGAGGGATTTCACCATAAGGGGACCATTTTGGATTTCATCCATCTTTACTTCTTATCAATCATGACAAGACAATAATGAGTCATATTTACATCAAACAATCTTGGGTCCATTACCCAAACCTTTGTGTTGCGGGGCTTTCTTCAAGTGTTTACATCAATGACTACCAACCTTAATCAACAGGTTAACCCTAACAATCCCCGTTTTAAACTTGAATTGGGTATTCCGCATGCAAACCCCCTATCACCTAGGTCCGCCTCTCAACTTTACCAGTGAATTACCAAGGGTATGCATGCCTTACCATGTCTTAATCCATATGCCCTTTTACATGCAAACAATTTCTTCTACATATTTTTTTTTTTCATGTGTCTCATGGTGATTACACCATCACCATCGGTTGCTACATCCTCTCACTTTTCCATGCTCATATTCTTGCTCATTTTCAGCTACTTTGGATTTTCTCTCCATACACCGAGGAACATAACCATATCAAAACCCTATGGATCTGATACCAATTGTTGGGTTTTTAATGAGCATAATAAAATATATTTGTGAGAGAAACATAATAATACGCAAGCAACCATACACATAAACACACAATTATCCTAGAAAAACCCTACGGGGAAAAACCATCCTAATAATAGATCTATTATTAACCTTGACCTAAACCGGCCAAGCCAGGCCAAGTGAGCTAGCTACCGCTCACCTCCAGGCCAAGTTACAATGGAGCCTTACAAACCTTATAAACACTTCTTCACATGCATTCTTCAGCATACAAAACCATGGGCCATCGATACCATGTTCCCGAAATCATGTGATGAGATATAAACCACTTTGAATCATTCCCTAGTCAATGTTAACCATAACAATATGATCCCACTAAGAGGAGAGACTTCCCCAGTAGGAGAAGAGGCAAGGAACATAAAGCCTATTCCATTGCCCACGACACTTTTTCTATGGAGTATTTTACCAAAATGTCGAAGTGTATGTCCAATGATTTAACCGAGGTGAATCGAGGAAAATTTTCCCACCCTTATTTGGGACCTTCTCCCATGGCTCAAAATAATCTTGTCAGAAACTAGATTCCATTCAAAATTCCCCATAATGTGTTACAAAGGGAAAGTATAATAGAAGATAAAGACCCCCAAAAACATTATAGAGGATAGGCCAACATGCTGGTACATTCCCCTCCTTTTTGTAAAGATTATTATTAATTATGTGTTGAAGGCCCAACTAATGAACATTTGGATATAAACATGTTATTCCATCTCGATGACAATGTCAACATGGATGGTGATTTCCCCTCCTCAAGTGATTCAAGTAATTTTTTCATGAGAGAAAATGTGGAAGGGATACTAGATGAAGGCATCCTATTGAATGATGCTTGTTCCTTTGAACTAACCCATGTTTATCTCAAATGGCGTTTAATTATATCATGGTTGAGGTAAGGAGGAATTATGATCTTTGACCAAGGTTAACTACCCAAAAATTTAGGAGATCCATCATAGTTAACAGGGGTGAACATATAATGAGGTATGCACATAAGGGTATTGAAACTTCAAGAAAATATACAACATTTAAGGCCTCTAATTTTAATAATATTATGGTCCCAATAAAGGAGGAACCTAAGGAGGTTGAACAAACCAAAGATGCCCATGTTGTTGGAACTAATGGTAAATTCCTAACATCTCAATAGCCAAGTGCTACAATGGCTAAGAACATTATTAGTACCAAATATGTTAATACATATACAAAGCCCCATGTTATGAGTAAAACACATTATTAATCTCTAGATATTGAATTATTACATTTATAGTGTTATAATTGTATGTCGTCTAGAACCCTTCATGGCACCCTTTCATTGTAATTGTGCCATTTGTCTCCGATATATGTACCAAGGATACCTAGTCTTAGGAGGATCTTATCTTATCTCATATTGTATTTGGAATTGGATATACTTACAAGGAGGTTTCCTCGAAGTGGAATTTATTCATTGATTTTTAATCACTTTGTAAGGTGTTAGATCATAACATTTGGTATCAAAGCATTGATCCTAGGGTTTTTCTTTTCCAAGCGAGTCATCATATCATTTTCGCTATAAATTTTGTTCTGAGCCACTTCAGACAACAAAACTTTGAGGTTACTTAGATGCCATATCAATGTAACTCTGGTACAAATTGAAAATTCTGGGTCATTATTCTTTCAGAGATATATCCTATGGAAAATAGGGTTTTTGACTCACCATGAATTCAATATTAAACTAGTCATCTTGGGATTTTTGCTATAATGTTTTTCTAAGAGGTTTTAGAAAGTGAAACTTGGTGGATACTGAGGATACATCTCCTAGTACCCAGGTTGAAAAACCTGTTGATAATAAACAATTTTCAATTGGATTTAACTCTAATAGTGGAGTTAATTACAATGGGTATCCTAAATTCAACTTTCCTATTATCGAATTAAAGAAGTTTGATGGAACAAAGGTATTTGCCTGGGTGAACCAAATGGAGCAATATTTTGAACTACGTAATATTATGGATGATAAGAAAAGGATTCACATAGCAACTTTGAACTTTGAGATAAAATCACATCATTGGTATCAATGGGTAGTTAAAAGGAAGCCCCATTTTTTTCATTATACTTGGGGTTTATTTACAAGAGACTTAAAAGCACAATATGGGAAAGTTTGGGAACATGACTACTTTAGTCAATTGACAAGAATTAAGCATTAGGTGATATTGAAGATTATAATTCAAAATTTCAGGTATTGGCCACAAGGGTGGATGGAATAAGTGATGAAAATTTGTTGGAAGATTACATGGGTGGGTTAAAATAAGACATTAAATATTATCTTTTGTTAATATATCCTACAAATATTATGGAATCTATGCAATTTCCTTGTCATATTCAAGCCGAGAATACAACTACACACAAGTATACCATTGGAGAATACACATGAAGTAAATATTGTTTTGGGGTTCAATAGAAGCATACCTCAACCGACAAGGGTGACACCTTAACAAATGGATGAAAGAAGAGAAAAGGAATATGTTTCAATTGTGACAACAAGTATTGTAAGGGGCATAAATGCGGCGATAAGACATTATTATACATATATTGTGAAGAGGAAGAATATAAGGAATTGGAACTGCCACAAGATCCAAATCTAGAAGAGATTACTCCAACAATATCTTTTCATGCAATGGTTAGAATCAATACTCCACAAAAACTCAATATACAAGGATATATCAAAAAGAAAAAGGTAACAATATTGATTGATTATGGTAATACCCATAATTTCATCAATTAAAAATTATTTAAAGATCTCAATTGCTTTGTATATACCACACTAGAGTTTCAAGTAATGATTGTAGATGGAGGTACCATAAATTGTTCAGGGAAATGCCATAGTATTAAGCTAAACATGGGGGAGTATTTTTTGGATAGCCCCATGATTTTCATCCAAATGGGGGGTGTTGATGTTGTATTAGGGGTCCAATGGTTACAATCATTTGGAACAATGAACCTTAATTTTTAATATCGTTTCATGATATTTTCCTCATATGGAAATGAAAATGAACTTAGAGGTATCCAAGGGAAACTCTCTAAAGGGAAATGTCTCAAAAAGGGACACCAGGGTGTAATTGCACAATTGTGCTCACTTGATGTTCAAACATCTAGATCCTCTACTCCATTAGATCTCTAAATAGTTATCAAAAATCATTCCAAGGTATTTGGTGAATGCCTAAGAGTCTTCCATCTGCTCGAGATCATGGCCGTGCTATTCATTTGCAACTAGGAAGTGTACCACCTAACATTATGCCTTACATGTATCCATATGCATAGAAGAGTGAGTGCATGATCCAAGAAATATTAGAGGAAGAGATCATTCAACCTAGCCAAAGTTCTCTCACTTCACCAGTGGTGATGGTTACAAAAAAGGATGTTTCATGGCGTATGTGTCTATATTATAGACATATCAAAAAAATGACCATAAAAGATAAGTTTCCTATTCTTTTCATTGATAAATTATTACATGAATTGCATGGAGAAAAAATATTTACTAAGTTGGATCTTCGTTCCTGATATCATCAAATTAGAATAAGGCAGGAAGACATTCCTAAAACAATTTTTAGAACACATGAAGGTCATTATGAGTTTTTAGTTATTCCATTTGGACTTACTAATGCACCTTTAACATTTCAAATATTGATGAATTATATTTTCAAGCCCTTCCTTAGAACATTTGTGTTAGTATTTTTTGATGACATACTAATATACATCAAGTCTTAGGAAGAGCATGAACAACATGTTGACAAAGTATTACAAGTACTGGAAGAACAAACAATTTATGCAAAGCCTTCCAAGTGTGCCTTTGGGGTTCAAGAAGTGGAATATTTGGGTCATACTGTATCTCATGAAGGTGTAAAAGTGGACCCTAAAAAAATTAAATCTATGAATAAAATCTAAAAAAATTAAATCTATGAATTAAATTCCCAAATCTTGAATAAACTTAGAGCATTCTTAGGATTGACAGGATATTAACACAAGTTTGTCAAGAACTATGGTCAAATAGTAACACCTCTAAAAAAATTATTAAATAAGGAAGCATTTTCTTGGACTGAAGAAGCAACCAAATATTACGAAAAACAAAAGGAGACTATGTGTACAACTCTCTTCTTAGCCACACCTGACTTTACAAAAACATTTATTGTGGAGCATGATGCCTCAAACCATGGAATTGGTGCAGTTTTAATGCAACAAGGAAGGCCCCTTGCATTTGAAAGCATCCAAATTAAAAGAAAATACTTAGTCAAACCCATTTATGAAAAATAAATGTTGTCCATACTACATGTAGTTTAGAAATGGCACCTGCTGAGCCTCTAAATTGATATCCCCACTACCCTATTATACTCCTCATCTATACCTTTTTGGCTTACCTAAGCCATCCGATACTTATGCGCCATATTTCCATTGTCCGAATCCGGTACCTAGCGCACCTTCCATTCAGATTTGGTACTGAACCATCCACTGTCGCGATCCAGTACCAATGGCCATAGACTATCGTGATCCGATACCAACCACTTGTGCACTATTTGGATCCGGTACCATTTACCAAATCTCACTTGTCACGATCCGATACCAATATAGGAAGCAAAATATACCAAGTTTAGCTCCAGATTGTACTAAACATAATTGTTGGATGTTTGCTAAATCATTAAATCTCTAGAAAGGTTATGATAAGCTTGTTTGTTTATTTCTTCATCCTCATACACTTCGTGTCATGAGGACGAAGCTTAAAATATGTAACCGAATATATAAATTTGACAATTGAATGATTTGCTAAAGATTTCACCTCCTTGTGTTTCACGACTAAGACTGTTTAAATAGTCATGGAAAGGATGGTGGAGGTAGTAGAGAGTTAGTATAATCCAACATGTGAAGCAGCGTTACATACTGTAGAACACATTTTGAGTTGAAGTTTAATAGAAGGATGTCATCTATTTCCAGGTCTTGATCATTTATGAATGAATGTGAGTTGAGTTTTTAGCATAGTTTAATTCTATGTTTTGAAATTTAAGTAAGAAGAATGTGTGGATTGAAAGAAAGCTTACTGTAGACTCCAGTTGCTAACCTATTGAAGCGGCAAGGGCCCACCGCCCAACAAAGGTCAACATCCTTATAGATTAGTGTTAGTAGCTGATTTCAATAGTATAGATGTTAGATTAGCCGAATCTTAATTCTTTCAGATGATAGCAGTATAGTTTAGACTAGGATTTCGATTATACGATTGTTTGGAGATATTTACTTACTCTGTTTCTACTTCTATGAATTTGATTTTGTTTCATGGACATGAATGTTGGCAGTAGTAGTCAGACATAATTGATGGAGAACTAGTGAAGTTTACAACAACACATTGTGAACCACAACATACTTAGTATATTGACTATTGAACTACCCATGCTATGTCTTGATGATTGATGCATGATTTCCCTTTCAGAAGTGTGATTGCATAGTTGGTTTTCTGGGTCAGATAACAGAGTTGATCTGTCAAAGAACTCCATCTCATACTTTCATGTGCTATAATGGAGTAGATAACCTCTCTGTGAAAGACAACCAAAGTGTGTTTTGATTTGCTAAGTTTGTTTTTTTTCCAACATGCATAATCTAGAATAGTTCTATACTCATGACATTAGAATTACCTTTGTTAATGGGGTCTTGCAACTCTGTTGATTATGAATCCTGGATTGATAATTAATGAGTGCATTATACTAAACATATAAGTAGCACAACATTTTGGCGCCGTTGTCGGGGAGTTGCAAACGGTAGGAAGTGATATTTAGCTTAGATTGTTTGCATAGTTTTTGAATGATTTTAAAGGCTATTAAGGGAGGAGGATAAAACGTTTAAGACGTGAGTGAAGAGCCACGTAGCCACTAGATTGGGGTTCTCCAAAGCCTGGTTTCCTTCTTACCTTCTAGATAGAATTAGAATTTCAATTCAGTTAAGAATCAAATTTCCATTTTATGCATAGATATAGAGATAATACGGGTAGATTTGTAAGCTCTAAAGAGTAAAAAACAACCCCCCCACTAATCCAACTAACACTGGTGCAGGAAAAATTCCACCAGGAGAAAGTTCAAGGGGAGCCAGCAAGGCTCCAGAAGAAGAACCTAAAATGAAAGAATCAACATTGGGTTAGGCATAACGTGAATCTGATGAACGTTCAGGAGACACACAAAATCCAGTTTCTGAACCATCTATCAGTGGAATGGAAGAAGAAAAAGGAAATGTAGCCACTGAGACTGAGACCTTTGGGTTTCCAATCTTGGATATTTCCAGAAACATCAGCATGAAGAATATCCCACTATCATCGTTACCCACTTTCAGAGGTATGTCAACTGAAGATCCATATTTATTTTTATTCGAGTTTGACATATTATGCAGAAGCTATAACCACTCAGACGATGCCCAAAAACTTAATCTGTTTCTTGCTACAATGAAAGATTCAGCCTTAAGATGGTTCATGAGCTTAGGAGAAAATACAATCCTCTCTTGGGATCAGATGAAAGACACATTTTTACGGAAATACCAAGACTATTGTAAGGATAATGCCAAAAATGATATTTTTAAAATGTAGCAAACAAAATATGAAAGACCTAAAGACTACTTAGAAAGGTTATTATACAACTACCATAAATCAAAATTATTCACCACAGACCCAGCTGTAGTAAGAACCGTATTTTTGAAGGGTATTAGAGATGACTGCATAGAAGTTTTAAATTTGTTAAGTTCAGGAGATGTGCACCAAAATCCTTTTGCAGAGATTGCAGATTACTGTAGAAGATACTCAAGAGGACAAAATAAAACAAGCAAAGCACCAAGAGATTCTTTTAGCAGAAACACAAGACAAAGCTCAGGAACTATCACCAGAATTGAGTTAGGAAACTTATTAGAGAACTTTAAAACAGACATCTTGAGCACAATCAGTAACCAGTTAGATACCCTAAAACTAAAAAAGAAACAACAAGAAGAGACTGTTTTAGCAATCTTCTGTCCTAGATGCTGAAATAAGCATGGTGAGAAAGAATGTCCATTAAATGTCATAGAAATATGTGTCCTATGTACACTAAAGCACCCCACATCTGAGTTTCCAACTTTGCTTGAACTACAAGCCATGTATAGGGGAGGAGGAGTCTCATAAGAACAATCATACCCTTCCAAAAGACCTTGGAGAACACAAAACCCCAATGCATTTTATGACCCTAATGAACAGTATCAACAACGACAATGGGGTCCTTCCCCAATGACCTATCCACAATGGACACCTTAGCAAGCTCAAACTCAACCTTGGCAACAAGGTTGGAGGGGGCCTGTGTATGGGAATCCCTCTTACCTTACATATCCATAGTATCCTGCAAACATTTCCCAATTACTACCTAAATTTAACCCACCACAGATGCAAGATTTACTCCCACCTCCTATACAACAACAATTTACAACCCCCTTGAACCCTAACCAACAATAGCAAGTACCTATAAATGCCAATCAACAACCACAAAACCAAGATTCCCACAACCCTCCGAGACCAACAACAATTCCTGCCCAGCCAATCCCTAACCCCAATAATCGACCCACCCACCTTGTGCAGAATACAAAAGTTCAAACCTTTCCTACCTATGAAATTCAACTACGATCATGGAAAGATGTAAATCAATCAAATCCTGCAGTAATAATTCAGGAAGAAAATGATAATTATTCTGAGGAAGAAAACACTCAAACCACCCCTACAGAAGAAGAGAATTCCTCTCCTATTCCAATCACTTCTCAGTCTGTACGAGTACCTCAACAAGTTAATCTTCCACCCTACCCCAAAAGATTATTAGTGAAAAAACCTGACCCACCCTTGCACAAAGATATAGAGGATGAATTACGAAAGGTATGTATAAAAATACCTCTGCTGCAAGTCATTAAGGATATCCCCATATATGCCAAATTCATAAGGGATCTTTGCCTTAAGAAACCAGGAAGGAAGAAGAAGGAACCTCCCCTTGTTTAGGTGGTGGGGCAATTATCTGAATTTATTTATGAAATGCCATACAAATATAATGACCCTGGGAACCCAGTAGTCACTGTTGAAATTAATGGTATTTCTTTAACAAACACACTCATTGATTTTGATGCAACAATTACTGTAATTCCTTTTGACACTATGCAAAATATCCAAATCAACTAGTTCAGACCAACCCAAACCATGATAAAGTTGGCAGATAAGTCAGTCATTAGCCCTACCGGAAGTCTAGATGATGTCACAACCACTCTAGCTTCTTGGGAATATCCAGTAGACTTTTTAGTCATCTATTCTAAATCATCATCCAAACCAGGACACCCTCTGGTTCTTGGCCGTCCTTGGCTAGCTACAACAGATGCCTTTATCAATTGTCGGTCTAGTGAGATGACTATATCCAATGTCACACATAGCCAAAAGCTTGTCCTCTTTCCTCCTGCCCAACTGACATATGAGATACCTGTCTAGTTAGAAAACCCTTATGGAGAAGAAGATTGCATCAGATCCCTGTTAACACTTGAATAGGTAAGAGGAATGTAAGAACAATCAAATGAACAAGTTTTAAGTTTATTTTTGGCTGATACAAATTGTATTGAATATATGATGTCTTTTGCAGAGTTGTCACACATTTTCAGTTCTGAATTTCAATAAACTTGGCACCCTGATATCACTCAATTATATACTTTATCACCAGCTCCCTTAGAGAAGGAAGAAAGTACTGAACTTTTTGAGATTAGCCCAGGAAAACCTTTGTATATCAATTCTAGTTTGGAACCAGAACAAAAGACACAAGTAATTGAAATGCTCCAAAGACAATTTGATGCCTTTGCATGGGATTATGAAAACATGAAAGGCATTCACCCTGACACATGCACACATCATATCTAAACTAATGACCAAATCAGACCAGTTAGACAGCCTCAGCGAAGGATGAATCCATCCCTTAAAGATATTTTAAAAGAAGAATTGCAAAAACTCCTTCAAGCCAATCTCATATACCCCATTTCAGATAGTCAATGGGTGTCTCCACTTGTCATAGTTCTCGAGAAAAATGGTAAGTGGAGAATATGTGTAGACTTCGAGGAGTTGAACAAAGCCACCTATAGGGATTATTTTCCCTTACCATTTATTGATCAGGTGTTGGATACCTTGTCTGAAAAGAAGTATTTTTCATTCCTAGATGGGTTTAGTGGTTATAATCAAATACAAATAGCACCCAAAGACCAGGAGAAGACCAATTTCACCTGCCCATGGGGAACCTATGCTTATAGGGTTCTTCCTTTTGGACTTTACAATGCCCCAACCACTTTTCAAAGGGTCGTCCTAGCCATTTTCTCTGACTTGACCAATGATTGCATGGAACTCTACATGGATGACTTTACAATCCATGGAAAAAACTTCCAAGAATCTTTGACCAGTCTAGAAAAAGTCTTGATTAGGTGTAAGGAAACTAATCTTTCCCTAAGTAATGAAAAGTCAAAGATGATGCTCACTGAAGGTATTTTTTTGGGACATCACATCTCTGGTTTTGGAATGAGAGTTGATCTGGAAAAGATTCGTATTATCACACAAATCAGAATACCTTCCTCACAAAAGGAAGTTCGTAGATTTTTAGGGCATGCTGGCTACTATAGAAGATTCATTCTGAATTTTACAAGCCTAGCTACCCCTTTATTCGAGTTATTATCTAAATAAGCCGAATTTAAGTGGGATGATGATTGCCAAATATCTTTTGAGATTCTAAAACAGAAATTGTCAACTACCCCTGTATTAAGAGGACCAAATTGGTCTCTTCCTTTTCATATTTGTACCGATGCCTTAGACATATCCCTTGGGGCAGTTCTTGGACAAAGGGAAAATCAATGTCTTATGCTATTTAATTTGTCAGTTAAAATCTGTCTCCAACTGAAATTAATTATACGGTCACAGAAAAAGAATTTCTAGTTGTGGTCCATGCTATCAATAAATTTAGACACTATATTACATGATATCAAGATTTTGTACACCCCGATCATTCAACCATCAAATTCTTAATGAAAAAACCTGTAACAAATCCTAGAGTTACAAGATGTTGTTATTATTACAAGAGTTCAATATCAACATTATTGATAGACCTAGTAAGGATAACCTTGTGGCTAATTTCTTATCTAGAATGATTCATCTGGGAGACAACTCACCAGTAGAAGATAAATTTCTTGATGATTTTTTTTTTCTATTTCTACGTTCACTTCTTGGTATGCAGATGCAACTAACTATCTTGTGACAGGGAAGATGCCTTAGAAATTGTCTCCTAGAGAAAAACAAAAAGTAATTCAGCTAAGTGCAAACTACATGTGGCACGATGTGGCATGATGATTGTCACAATTTAATCAGGAGATGTGTAAGGGAAGATGAAATTCATGATATTTTGCAAGCCTACCATGATGGCCCTTGTGGAGGACACTTCACAGACAAGAGGACTGCTTATAAAGTTATGCAATCTGGTTATTATTGGCCTCATATTTTCAAAGATGTTAAAACCTATGTATCCAATTGTGATGAATGCCAATGAATGGGTAAGCCTACTGCATGAGACCAAATGCCACTTCAAGCCCAAGTAGTCATTGAGCCTTTCGAGAAATGGGCATTATATTTTGTAAGGCCCATTAACCTTGAATCTAAAAAGAAAAAGTACATACTTGTATGTATTGACTATGTGACTAAGTGGGTTGAAGAAAAAGAATTACCAGCTGCAAGTGAACGATCAATGGTAGATTTCCTTTTTAATGGAATCTTTACTAGATTTGGTGTACCTCGAGAAATTGTGACTGATCAGGGAACTCAATTTACCTCTAATCTAGTCAAATCTGTTACAGAACAATACCAAATTAAACACAGGAAATATACACTCTACCATCCACAGGAAAATGGACAAGTAGAATCTACCAATAAAGTTATTGAGTCCATTCTTACCAAAATAGTACAACTACACCACAAGGACTGGGATGACAGATTACTAGAAGCCTTATGGGCTTATAGAATCACCTGGAGGAATACAACATGACATACACCCTACGAGTTGGTGTATGGAAAGCAGGTACTTCTCCCCATAGAATTCCAGATCAAAACCTTTAGAACTGCAGTACAAGTTTGCATGAATTTGGATGAAGCCCAACAACAAAGACTCTTGCAGCTTAATGAGTTGAATGAAATTAGGCAGGAAACACTTCAAAGAACCACCCTCATTCAAGAGCAAAGAACAAAATGGCATGACAAGTATCTCAAAAAGAAAAATTTTCAACAAGGAGATTGGGCCCTGTTGTATGACAACATATTCAAGAACTTCAAAGGTAAGTTAACTACTCGTTGGATGGGACCTTACGAAATTTACACTGTCTATGATAATGGTTCAATTAGAATAAAGACAATTGATGAAAAATAGACACCACTACTTGTGAATGGTCACCGATTGAGAATTTATAACAAACCCCTATCAAAAGAGGAATTTTTGACTCATATACTACATAATTCATATATGCAGGTGATTAGTAAGGAAGGAGACCTTCCTACTAATCCACATTGATTGATTGGTTTATTTTTAAACTTTTGTACATAGGTGTGGATTGTGTTTTGTTAATAAGCTGAAGGTAACAAGGTATTCTTACCTCCTTTTGTTTTACTTTCACATTTTATCTTTGAAAGTAGATTTCTATAATTTATTTGATCCTTCAAAGAACTTGCTAAACATTAGTTTGTAGGCATCAACAATACTCTGTTTTTCTCTAGTACCATAATTCCTGTTCTGGTCTGGTACCAACAGTCCTGTGCTGGTCTGGTACCAGAAGTCTTTCCTTATACGGTACTACCAGGACACATCACCTAATTGACAAGGAATTCTACGCATATTTCAAAATATTATGTCAATTAATATGAAGTATGAATCCATGCAACAACCACTTAAGATGGAACCAAGAAGTCGAATGCAACATCAAATGGAAGCCCTTATGATGCAATAATTTCTTTTGGTTCTGTTGCTGACTAAAGGGAAGTATCTTTAATTTCTTTTGGTTCTGTTGCTAAAAGGAAGAATTTTTAATTTCTTTCGGTTCTATTGCTTGACAAAGAAGACATAATCTTTACCTATGATCGTTAAAAGAACCATGCTTAATCTACTTCAAAGTCTAGAGGTTGCCTTTATCTAGTATTTTAGCATGATTAAAGGGATATAAACTATATTAGCCTACAAGTAACTATCTCACCCTAACTAGACTTCAATAGTATTCATTGGATTATCTTTTCTAAAGAGTAACATATGAGTATATGAACAATCTCTATCAAGGGCACACTAGGAATGTTTTTATGGAAGAGGATGTATCAGTACCCTAAGGTAACTTTAGTTCATTCTCTTATGGACAAACTCAGACAAAATTATACATCTGGATCTAATGTGCAATACAAAAGTTTATTTTTCATTCAGACAAATCTTTAAAGACATCCAAATAAGAGAATATACCTTCCAACCCAATACCATCCCAGCCTGTAAGAAGGTTTTCAGATGAGCCTCCCCTATCACCATGCAAACACACTCTTTAATAAAAATCGAAATAGGTGACTATGGACAAGAAGCCTCTGATGGAAAAAAGGTTTAAGAGACTAACCCGCTGGGATATTGAACAGGTCTGCTGGCAGCGGGTACTGGTTTGTGGTATGACTAGGCAAACCCATCAGGGTACTGAACATGCCTGTTGGCAATGGGGCATTCTTCCTGGGGAAGGGATGTCTCTCATTAATTATCACAACTACCCCATTGAAGTACTGAACAAGCTTATTGGCAGTGGGTTCTAGTTGAGAAATGTCTCATCTATACTTGTCTGATTGAAAAATCCACTTTTGTCATCTAAAAGATGAACACTACAAGCAAAGCTCATTGTTAACATTTATGAGATACAACTCTAGATTAATAAACAAAGATAATTATTACAAGAAAATGTCCATTTGAGAATTACCCTAAGTCAACCTTACCGGTCTGACATCTAAAGCCTACATTACCTAATAAGGAAACTTCTTAAGAGTGGAGCCCTAACTAGGGAGTCTAATCTACTTATACTGTGAAATTTATCCATAACATCTAATGATAGTAAATATCTGAAGCAAGTTAGGTTGGATCTGTTCTTTTGGAAAAAATATAAAAACCTTCCTGTTTTCACTGCTGAATGCTACCCTTGTTAATAAGTCATCAAAAGAAAGGCAATTTCAATTTTTTTAGGAATGTGATCATATGCTAGGTGATAAATGTACTTTTGGAATTTGATTTGGTTTCCTTTCTCTTATCATCTTTTCTCCATTATGATACAGAGTGTCGAATCTTCTTGCATAAGGATATGTAACATCCTTGGCATGGGGGAGGGTCAAAGAGCTCCTTCAAAACTCTTTTTTAGACTCACATATCATCTTCATAAACCAACATGTTCACCCTACAACCCTGCAGAACCAGACACAAAAGAAGATAAGCACATAATAAAGAAGTTTCATGAAGTACAGGAAATTCCAGTACCAAGATTCCAGAAAACTCCATCCTAAAAAGATGATCTCTGACAATCTACAAGCTTCAAATACAAAGGTAGTCGCATATGTTATGGGTATTGATCATACAATGGTAAAATCAAAGGTAACATGGTATTATTTATTTTCCTTTGCTTATAAAACTACAATAGGTATGCAAAGGTATACTAGATCTTATGCACTTAGTGTTAAAACCATGCACCTAACTTTCACTCCCTCATACCCATATGCCTAACCTTAATCTATCCTCTCATCACATAAGCGCTTGAAAATGATCGAGGGAAAAATCACATCAAAAGTGTGAATATGAAGCATGTCTAGTAATGATGAGCCACAAACGTACTTCATCCTTAAGAAAATCACAAACTTATCTTGTGTCATGAGCCATGATTCAACATCAAATTCACCGCTCAGAGGTCCAATCACCTATCCCAAACAACAATGATGCTTCAACACCCAACATTCCAACCCCATCATTACGCTAACGGACAAAAATGAAATGGCTTATCTGGGTGGCGAAGCCATCCTGATGAGCCTCATCTTGTCTTAATTTTCCTTTACGACATCTTTACTTAGACTCACCATTTGAATTAATGACGCGATAACCATAGTTGTTTTTCCATTACCAACTTTTCTCCAGTTCCGAGCTTACTCCTCCCTGCAATCTCCGGTACCAAACCCTTACCCTCATCAACTGACTAAATCTTTGCGCTACAACCCGATTTTTTTTCTCTCACAATTTATAAAGATGGTTGTAAGTAGACATGAGCCGGTCTTCCATATTTATAGAGAGACTGAGGAGTTCCAACTGTGTAGAGAGAAGTATGCTAGAGAGGGATGTATGCCATTTTTGGAGAAATTCACAGGCTGTCATGAGAAGGTATCTCACGCATTTATTCAGGGTTACAATGAAGAGATTGCGCACATAGGCAATCTGCAACTAACAATCAATGAAGCAACCTTAAGGGAAGCCATGAGATTACCTAACAGAGGAGCCAAGTATTTCAAAGGAGTAGGAATCAACAAGGAAATGTGCCAACAATTTTTGAAAGAAGCCCATCAACACCCTGATTGGAAAAAGGGGATTCCTAGGAACTATATCAAGGAAGAATATCATCCAATGCTTGCTAGTCTTCAACGATTCCTCACTTGTGAGGGCAGGTATGATGTAACCTTCATATATCATCTTAGGCTTCTATTACACTTTGAAGGAGACCTTGAAATTGATTTCCCATATTTTTTATGGATGAGTCTGAACAAGATGATAAGAGGTGTCAAATCCCTATCCAAAACTAAGAAGACTAGCATTTACCATCAAGGTCTTATTAATATGTTAGTTTTACATGAAATAAGAAGAAAAGGATTAGCTGGAAAATCCTCATCACTCAACACCTTCCCACAGAAAACAAACTTGTAGAGGAAGCCCAACTTGCTCCAGAGAAAGATAAGGAACCTCAAAAGAAAAAGGTCAAGAAAGATAAGGTAACTCCATCATCATCCAGAACAGTGAGCCAAAAAGATAAATCTAGTAAACAAGTAGGGCCCTCTTCCACAGTCAATAAGATTTTTAAAAGTCAAGAATCAAAAGGTAAAACCAAATTAGTAGAGGAGACTTCAACAATAAAACTTGAGGAGAAGGGTCATAAGATAAAAACTGTGAGGAAAGAGAAGAATAGCTCAGAAAATAAAAGTGAACAGTCTAGAGAACAATCCCTTGTAACCATTCCACAAATAGAAAAGAATAAAAGGAAGCCTGTGAGCACCCTTGATCCAGTACCCCCTTGTAAAAGAACCACAAGGAGCATGGAAAAGAAAGGAGAAGTAGTTGTCAGTCCTCATACACATGAAGATCCAATAGATCTTACCTCCCCTTCTGAAGACCTACCAGTCTAGGATGGCATCCCTAGTTTGACCGAGGAACAAGTCACTATTACTTTATGTGCGATGAGGGAGGAAGTGGAGAAAAGAGAATACATCCAACCATAAACAGTGGAGTCAACAAGAACCTTAATAAAAGCACATATGAAGAAAAAGATTGGGGAGCTGCAAAAACAAAACCAGGAACTCAAATAAGAAGTGAAGGAATACTAACTATTGGACAGGTTTATCAAAAAGGAAAATGAGCAACTAAAGGAAACCAACTAGCAACTTCAAGATGACCATGAAGAGACTTCTAATAAGCTCAAGAAGGTACTAAGACTCTTACAATACATTAGGGTCATAAAAAGGGAGCTGAAAGAAGAATCCTCACCCATCAACATCATTGATCCACAGAAGTAAAGAATGGAGTCTCAAATTTTGAAAACGTTTGGGTTTGTTTCAGTTGCATGAGGACATGCAATGGTTTTGGCATGGGGGAATGTTGAGCCTATAAATTGACATCCCCACTACCCTATTATACTCCTCATCTATACCTTTTTGGCTTACCTAAGCTTGGATAAATGACAAAGAAAACTACCATTAGCCATTGATGAGGTCATAAGGTAAAGTATAATTAATTCATGCATTTTTGTGGTTTATTGAGATAGGAGACTAAATGTTTCATGTACTAATATTTTAATTTTCCATGTGTAAACTTTGACCTCTAGAATGAGTCCAACCTTTCTGTACTAGCTCAGCCATACAGTACTTATGCACCATATTTCCACTGTTCGAATCCGGTACCAAGCACACCTTCCATTTAGATCCTGTACCGAACCATCCACTGTTGCGATCCGGTACCAACGGCCGCAGACTGTTGTGATCTGGTACCAACCACTTGTGCATTGTTCGGATCCGGTACCATTTGCCAAATCTCACCTGTCACGATCTGGTACCAATATAGGAAGCATAATATACCAAGTTTAGCTCCAGATCGTACTAAAGACAGTTGTTGGATGTTTGCTGAATCATTAAAGCTCTAACAAGGTTATGATAAGCTTGTTTGTTTATTGCTTCATCCTCATACACTTCATGTCATGAGGATGAAGCTTAAAATATGTAACCGAATATATAAATTTGACAATTGACTGATTTGCTAAAGATTTCACCTCCTTGTGTTTCATGACTAAGATTGTTTAAATAGTCATGGCAAGGATGGTGGAGGTAGTAGAGAGTTAGTATAATCCAACATGTGAAGCAACGCTACATATTGTAGAACACATTCTGAGTTGAAGTTTAATAGAAGGATGTCATTTATTTCCAGGTCTTGATCATTTATGAATGAATGTGAGTTGAGTTGTTAGCATAGTTTAATTCTATGTTTTGAAATTTAAGTAAGAAGAATGTGTGGATTGAAAGAAATCTTACTGTAGACTCCAGTCATTGACCTATTGAAGCGGCAAGGGACCATCGCCCAACAAAGGTCAGCATCCTTATAGATTAGTGTTAGTAGTTGATTTCAATAGTATAGATGTTAGATTAGCTGAATCTTAATTCTTTCAAATGATATCAATATAGTTTAAACTAGGATTTCGATTATATGATTGTTTAGAGATCTTTACTTTGTTTTGCATATGCTCTATTTCTATTTTTATGAATTTGATTTTATTTCATGGACATGAATGTTGGCAGTAGTAGTCAGACATAATTGATGGAGAACTAGTGAAGTTTACAACATCACATTGTGAACCACAACATACTTAGTATATTGACTATTGAACTACCCATGCTATGGCTTGATGATTGATGTGTGATTTCCCTTTCAGAAGTGTGATTGCATAGTTAGTTTTCTAGGTCAGATAACAGAGTTGATCTGTCAACGAACTCCATCTCATACTTGCATGTGCCATAATGGAGTAGATAACCTCTCTGTGAAAGACAACCAAAGTGTGTTTTGATTTTCTAAGTTTGTTTTGTTTCCAACATGCATAATCTAGAATAGTTCTATACTCATGACATTAGAATTACCTTTCATATTGGTGTCTTGCAACACTGTTGATTACGAATCCCAGATTGATAATTAATGAGTGCATTATACTAAACATATAAGTAGCACAACAAATCCCTTACCTAATAGGAATACACTTCAAAGTAAAAACAAATCATTATAGTTTGAAGTACTTCTTGGAGAAATGATTATCTTCAGAAGGGAAACAAAAATGGGTTACAAAGATGCTAGGTTATGAATTTGAAATTATCTATAAAAAAGGAAAACAAAATGTTGTAGCAGATTCCTTTTCAATGAAATAAGAAGAAACAAAAGGTTCACTATGTGCTATTTCTATTCTGCAATCTGATTGGGTGGAAGAAGAAATCATAGAATGGAAGAAAGATCAAGAGGTACGGAATATCATTAAAAAACTACATGAGGACCATATTTTATTAGATAAATTTTGTATGGAAGAATGATTTTCTATGGTATTATGATCACCTATATTTAAGTAAGAATTCCCAACTCAAACAGAAGGTCCTTCTGAATTTGCACACTTCTCCTATAGGACATTCAAGATTCTTGAAAACATACCACATGATCAAGAAAGATTTTTTTAGGAAGGTATTAAAACTAATGTTCATAATTTTGTGTCTGAATGTTTGGTCTGCCAACTGAACAAGGGAGAGACAATAAAGATGCTAGGTATCCTATAACCATTAGCTATACCAAGTCAACATTGGGAAGAAGTTTCAATGGATTTTATTACATGTTTACCCAAATCTGAAGGAAATTTTTCCTTCATGGTAGTAGTGGATTGACTGACAAAGTATACCCATCTTTTATATCTTTCTCATCCTTTTAAAGAAAGTATAGTAGCTACAACATTCATGTAAATAGTTCAAAAGATACAAGGAGTCCCCAAGATTATTGTAAATGACAAAGATCCAATTTTCACTGGCAATTTTTTGGATGAATTATTTTCTTGTTTGGGTACTCAATTGGATGACAACTTATATTACCACCCTCAATTTGATGGGAAAAATGAGATTTTGAATAAATGTTTAGCATGATATATTAGTTTCTTTGCATTTGATAAGTATACAAAATGGGTCAAGTGGTTTCCCTTGGCAGAATGGTGGTACAACACATCCTTCCATACTTCATCAAAAATGTCCCCATTTCTGGCACTTTATGGATATCATCCTCATCCATTACATCACCCTTGAAAGGGAATACAAAGGTTCAAGTAGTGGAGGAACACATAGGGAACCAAAAATATGTTCTCAAACTATTGAAGGACAACTTGGTTATGGCTCAAAATAGGATGAAACAACAATCATATCAACATTGTAGTGAAAGGGAATTTGAAGTGGGGGATTGAGTATTTATGAGTCTACAACCATATAAACAGATGTCCCCCAAGAAACAAAATAAGGACAATAAATTAATACCCAAATATTATTCCTACTATAAGGTTTTGCAAAGGATTGGAAGTATACAAATTGAAGTTGCTTCCATCTTCACATGTACATCCAATATTCCATATTTCTTTCTTAAAGAAGGTAATTGACAAAAAGATCCCAATACAAACTATTTTATGAGAGATTAATGAAGAAGGGAAAATCATACTAGAACTAGAAACAATCCTTGAAACAAGGATTAAGCAATTGAGAAATCAAGTAATTACAAAGTACCTCGTCAAATGGAAGAACCTACCAGTGGAAGAGGCAACATGGGAAGATGAATTCTTCAGGAAAAAACACTCGTAGTAAGTCAAGTGTTGAGGACAACACTTGTTTGAAGGGGAGGGGAATGTTAATACCTATCCAAAGCCCCATTTTATGTGTAAAACCCTTTATTAATCCCTATATGTTGAATTATTACATTCATAGTGTTATAAATATATGTTGGATAGAACCCTTCATGGTACCCTTTCATTATAATTGTACCATTTTTCTCCTATATATTTATATATACACCAAGGAGACCTAGTCTTAGGAGGATCTTATCTCATCTCATATTGTATTTGGAATTGGATATATTGTAAACGAAGGTTTCCCCCTCGAAGTGGACTGTGTTCGTTGACTTTTTATCATTTTAAGACAAAGGATCATAAAAAAATCTATGGAGATATCCCACATGATACCCTATCTCTTTGATATCAGGTATTAATGAAGAAAAACAAAAATCTCAATGCCTCTGTATAAAGTTGTCAAAATCCCTACTCGTAGGAAAGAGATATTAGATTTCTTAGCAGTCAAGGATAATCCCTAGACGCGATTCATCCAAGTTCAAATTTACCAAAATATAAGTACTAGCAAATTTAAAATGTAATGGTTCTCCAAGATAGAATTCCCTTGCAAGCTGACTTTATTAAACTCTAGTATGATACATCCAAAATTGTGTTGGGAAATTTGTTACATGGAAGTGATGAACTTATTTCTATTTTTTGTATTACTCTTTAATGAACTTATCTCCATAATTGTTTATATGATTATGGGGCCTTAGATTCCCATAATTCCTTAGCTATCATGGAATAATTAGTATTAGCCATCACAAGACCCTACAAATATTTGTATTATTTTAATTCCAAGAGGGTTCAATATTTGAGAATTACTAAAGATATGGTGGTGAATATGGTCCAAATCCCAAGGAAATTTGATATGATGGATGTTTTGATTGTATACATTTTCCCATCCTACTATACCTATACTCATAGGGGATACCCATCATATATATAGAGAGTACAAAATGACCCACACTCTCTCTAATCCAAAGAACCCATCCAACTTCCCCTTCTATAGCTATAATAACATTATGAACTTCCTTCTTAGTTATGAATGAACCATGAGAAGGGGGTGTGAGAATATAATTTTTGAAAAAGAAGATCCTAACCCCTCCAGGATCTATACTTTGAGGTTTGATGGAGCATGAAAAATGGTAATATGGGTTCATAGAAGCCCCACCACAAGAAGATATATTACAAGTAGGTCCATGTACATGTGGATGTTCATGGGGTGTCAGGTAAGAGGTAATGGTGCCTACTTGGGATGAGGAGTGAGATAAATCCTTAGGGGTATTGCGATATCCATAAGACATTTTAACCCCTCCATAAGGGTTACCATATTATTGTGCCAGGCATCAACACCTCCCCTTTTCTTGTTTCATTGCTTGAAGAGTCAATTCCAACCAAGAAATAGGGACCCTCCTTTTGTCTTAAGACTATCTCAACTTGTTGAGACGACTTCTCATTGTTTTTTATCATCATTGTAGCCTCCATGATTTTTCACTTGGAATGCTTATTTACTTGCCTTTTCTTTTTATTCTTGTAATACCAGTGAGTTAGTGACGAACTTGCTGATACATGCAATACCGACGAGTTTGTGACCAAATTGTCGGTACAATGAAAATACATCTTACTTAATGTTTTCAAGCTTGAGTTGAGTGTACCAATGGATTCGCGTTAAAATTCACCGATACATTGGCCACCTTCCAAATAACTTGGATGATGAACTAGAAATGTTAATACAATCATCCCTAACATACAAGGTTCTATACTGGTGAAGTTTCCACTTATGTTGTCGACACCTTAACCTTATCACCAAAGAACTTCGTGTCACTGACGACAATACATGGGGTAATTTCACACAATTTCCCCTGACACACACAAACTTACACTAGCTTACTTCCCCTCCTCTTCACCAATACATGGTGTATCAACAAGGTTCATCTCATCTTTGATAATACATCACGTGTTGGAAAATTTCCTTCCTCTCTCTTCGATGAACTTCTTTTCAATGAGTTTTCCTCTTATGTCATCGACGTGGTAGAAAAAATATGTCGACCCCTCATCGACACTGGTATATCGATAGTGATATTATTTCTTTCACTGACACAGACCCTATCAACAAGAAACCATTTCATCTTAAGGCCTCTCCTATTCTCCTCCATATTAGATCCTTCTCATTGCTCCCGTTAGTTATGTTTCTATCATTTACAATGATTAATATTTCCATGGATAAATGTATTACTAATGATTGATTACCTACCTTTCTTGATCTGCTTCATGTTGTAGTCTTGATTAAGTCTGTTTGTGTCACCAACAACTTTCATTGCACATACCATACCATATTGTATACTTTGCGCTTCTTGATTTTATGAATATCCATGAACATGAAAGAGTAATATATCATAATATGGGTTAATTGAAACATCTATAAGAATTATGCTGGATTTGAATTCCATCTTAGAGGAGAATTGGTCATCCCATGTCTTAAACAATGTTAAGCGCTCCAAACGTTAGTTGGTTGTTTTCGTGGATTTATTTTTCTGAGCCATTGATAGATGACCCAAATTCCAATGTATGAATTAAGAGCCTATACAACAAAAATAACACAAGAAATGATAGAGCTAAATTTGGGAAAAGCAACAACAATAACTGGACCTGAAATTTTATTAAAAACCAAATTTGCTCACAGATTTTGGGTGTTTCTCAAATTGTATTTTTTGTCTGTGAAGTAGGTCAACTGTATGATTTGCATGATTAGGATTCTGACGCAATTGATGGAATAAAAATCCGAGGCTTGAAAGTTTCAAAAAGATCATGAGGGGTTTCTATCCCAAATCAACCCTGTTAGCCATGACACCGATAGAATGTTTGTATGACATGGTAAGTCATCTTAGTGGTAACATCTCCTTGCACTTTTCAAATCGCAAAAATTGGTACCCAATCGAACATCACATGAGAAAGTTATGAGCCTTTGAAATCATTCCCTGAGATTTAAGTTCCCCTTTAACAAGGTAATTGGTTAGTATCATTTGAATCACGCCAACATGCAAAATTACGTTGGAGAAGATTGCTTAAAAGGTGATTATTTTAAAGTTTAATTATTTAAATTATTATTATTATTTTTTTTACTTTAAAATTAATTTAAATAAAACATAATTTTAATTGCATTAAGTTAATGGGCATAGTTTAAAAAATAACAGATTTTGATGGTGGTGGCTCAAGGCAACTTTAAACAAGTTACATGGATGCAGAAAAAGAGAGGAGGGAGGACCCATGCACCCCTCCCTTTCCTTTACATTATAACTCAAACAATTAAAACCCCACTTTAATACAAGTTCCAAATGACAACCCACACTACCAGGACCAATGAGAGCATGAAGGTCGGTACATACCGATACCAATGACAACATGAAGGTCGATACATGCATGCAACAATGAGAATATGAGGTCTGGTACATACCAGGACCAATGAGATAATGAAGGTCGCTACATATCAAGATCAATGAGAGAATGAAGGCTAATGAATAGGTAGGTTCAAACATTTGATAATTTTATGCACACATTGATTGGTGAGGTGGGGGAGGGGAGTGGGGCATAGTCCATGACTCCCCCCTCATCATTGGTTCATGGAGTGTGTTGGGGAGGGGGCATGACATTCCACCCCCTTCCCCCTTATATATATTTTAAATTTTTTAACCATGCCCTATAATACATGTAAAGTGGATGGAAAGAGTGGGGGTGTACCACTCCACACCAATGAATACTTTGATTGAAACCTTTTTCATGAACCATGAGGGGAGAAGGGGGTGTTACAATCACCCCTCCATTTTTATATTTTTATATTTTAATTATCATAACCCACTATTATTGTTTTACAAAACCATTGATCCTTGTTCAAACCCACATGTATACCTTCTCTACAATGAAACCCATGCACAATAACTCAATCTGAGTTCACACGCAACAAACCAAAAGTATAGAAACATTTCCAAAGCTCAGTCACTGCAACGACCACTTGCGAATCCAAACGATCTCACACAACTAGAGCTTCTCCAACTTTGTAATACTTGCCTCAACCATAGACTCACCAACAAAGGATATCACCCACTCATCATCGATACATCCAATACCATAGCTAATCAATTCATATTCACCGATGTGCCAGAGCTAATCACTTCATCTTCATTTTTGTACCAGAGCTAATCATTTCATCTTCGTCGACATACCAAAGTTGATCCTTCTTATGGCTCTAATACATGGATAAGATCCTACCAAACTTCCTTTCGTATTTTGACCTTAACTTTTGACCCTGGTGTTGTAGGTATTTTGTACCCTGCAAGAGCTGAGCTCCCTTAGGCTCTTCCTATACCTAATATAGGAATAAAGATACAAGCAAAGGATGCTTATAAGATTGATAATATGTCATGATCTACAAATATATCAGTCCTATATCAATAAACACACAAACTTACATGAACAATCATTTAGAGGGAACATATGGCATATATTCTATTAATCAAGTAAGAAATATTACAACTTATAGGTGTAACCTAAAGATATATCTTTCTTCCAAGCTCCTTTCCCACGCCTTTCCAGCAAAACGCCAGAGTAAATTTGCTAGTTCTTTCTCCCCCTTTCCCATGGAAATGGATTGGTTCTTATAGGGATTTAGATATAAGGCCATATGAATAATGGGATAATATATTCATTCTTATACTAGAATCCTTCTCGAGACTAAACCACAAGAAATCAAAGAAAGATATCATCCATCACAACCAAATCCAAAAAAGGGAGATTTTAGGCTCGGTCGAGATCTAGGTACACAGACAGAGACCCAGTCATGACTTGGAAGTCTATAAAGGGAGACCAACCCCTTCGGTCATGGGATTGAGAAATGACAAGGGTGATCAAAGGAAGATTAATCTAGAAACTCAATGGCAAGATGATGAAATATGAGTGAATTGGGTAGGTGACCTCTAGGAGATGATGTCTCAATGGTTAGGGGGTCAATAATGCTATAAAAGATGACCCCTAAAGTGTGAGGTCAAAAGAGGTGTCTGATGGATGAAATACTATACCAATAAAAGGCGTAGAGCTGTGGGAAAAGATATTGGATAAGAGCATCGCTAGTCCTACAAAAAAGATACCCAAGGCGAGCATTCCCATGCTCGGTAAGATAGATGATATCATATCCTCCATAATACACTACAAATATATTCATGACGCGAGTGATGGCCACAAAAATTACACTGTGGATCCATTAAGAAATAAACATGACTCAATCCATGGCCGCAAAAGTATACACTTGTGGATCCATGAAATATGAAAGTGAAAACATAACCATGACCAAGTAAAAATGTGGATCTATGTGACGTCACACAAAGCAGTGAGAAACAAATGAAATGCTCGAAAATAATCTCCATCGCAGGTTGGGAAAGAGTATAATCTAATAGGAGGGTGATGTTTCCCAAGGTATTTGTCCTTAATCTAGATGGTATGAATCTACAACATGTGAATAAAGGAGTTTAAGTCGATCATGGTAGAAACCATTTGATTACCAGTTGTTGATGTATACCATTAACAGATGCGAGGGAATCCACTAATGATGAATATGCAACCCAAGATACCTAGTACAATTTACGAAGTGTGAATAAAGGAGTTGACATCTAACACTTGTAGATTCATTCGACATGAGACAATGATGTAAACTAAATGTCGAAATGCAAGGAGACCTGCCATTGATGTATGCAAGTCCCAGGGTACTGAAGGGTTTCTATATTTCAATCCTGGATAATGAGCCGAAGTTGACAGGATGAAATCTGCTGAAGGAGGGATTTGATGTATCCCCCATTAATCGATGCGAAATAAGAAAATATGGATGATAATAGTGGAGAACGAATAACACCGGGAGGGTGATGATAAATAAGAATAAAGGGATGGCAGGTGACTGACGTATGTATGACTTCCCTTGAACAAGTATGCACGATAAATGGTTGACCTGACAACATTAAATCAAGTGAAGACCATAATAATTGTCCATGGACCGGTGAGGGGAACATAACACAATGATGGGAATGGTGGTAAAGTGAGAGAAAATGGATACCCAACTATTATATGAGGTGATAAAATAGGTGCGTTGTTCAAGGGTGACAAAAGTTAATGACAACTTCTAGTTAATGAAGACAAGAATATGGAAAAACCCTCTAAAAATTCCCCACCATGATAGGTGAATACCTCTTTCTAGTTTTATGAGTTGGAGGAGGATAAAAAATGCTCGTTATAGCTCATCTAATGATGAGTCCCTTGACATATTATTAACGAACCTGAGGAAGGAAGGGTTCAGTGCCATGAATGGGTCCTTCGATGTAAATTTTAACGAGTCCAAAGAAGGAAAAATCGATGGCCTTTTCTTATTTAGAGAGTTTGAAAATGTCATAAAGAAAAAATTGTATACTTACCTATGGATTTTTATCGAGCCCAGGTAGGTTTGATCTTGTTGGTGTTTTCAGTTTTAGGTAATTTGAAAAACTTAAAGAATACTCCATGGGGGGTACTTTTATAGTAAATTTTAGTCTCCTGGTCCTGAAAATTTTTAAAACAATGCGAAGGAGAACTCTCCTAACCACAAGGGATAGGGTGTACCTTTTTCGTAAATAGTCTGTCTAGCCTAAAAAATGGGTAAACTTATACCAGGTGGACGTCTTTTCAAATCTATGATACGATTGTGAAAAATAATCATACTCGATGATCTTTTCTTATTTTAAGGAGTCAAAAAAGAGCTTAAAAGAGACTCCATAGAATGGTTCCATAACTTATTTCGATAGTGTTCCTGGAAAAGGTAAGGTTAGTATATGGTTCCATGAGCAAAGAAAATGATAAATAGCCAAAAATGAAGAAAACGAGCTTTTTTATAGTGTGAACAGAGTTAAGATGAAGATATATGTGGTTAAAAAATAGGGTTTTTAACTCATTTTACCCATTTACCTTGGTGAAACATTGGATAGCCCTTTCCTTGTGAAAATTTGGAGAAGTGATTGTGGAGCATGGAACCATAGATCCTGTACCTTTCATCCAACAAACAATATATTGGACCTCATGTTACAAAAACCATCTTGTATTTTTGTGTTTTATGCATTTATTTATTCATGGCATGACTCAAAATTTTTGAGTCTGCACAGTCGCGACTGACCTCTTTGCGGGGAGCAACTGAATGGTTCAGTCACTCTGTGTGAAGGAGGAAATCACAATCGGTCATGTCCATAGTAGAGTTGAGTGGCGATTGGCCATGTCCATAGTAGACTTGAGGGGCGATCAACTAGTATGGTCGTGACCGGTCACATTGTCGACCAAAAGAGGTCGTGACCAAACAAAGTGGTCATGACCAGTCACCCTATCTGCTTAGGAAAGTCACGATCGAGTGTATTTTTGACATTTTTTTGCAAAATAAATGATGATTATTGTATATGAATGGGTTCTAAAAAAAAATTTGGTGTTTTTGGTAGTTGTGAGCAACGATGTTGGAGTGGAGAGAAAACAGACATGAAGAGAATGATAATTTTGCGTTAGATGATCCTCCCGCTTTAGATGCTTTAAGGAATTATGAGTTACTAAAATTATTTCTATGTCAGAACATGTGAGCTCAACCAGTCATGTTACAAAGGTTGATTGATATGTGGGATGAAGATCAACAAAAATTTGTGGTATGAGACCATATATTAACCTTGGATATTGAGGATATTTACTTTCTGACATGATTGTCTCATCGTGGTGCCACCGTGGTATTGGTAGGTGGAAAGAGGGGTGGTGCAGATTGGGTGGATGACTCTGTGGCATGCTGCTATCACCTGGTTACATGGAAGAGAAGTAATAAGCTACTAATTAGTCACGTAGTGGACTTGACCCTATGTACCATTTTATTCACCATTACTTGGGAGAAAGGGAGTATTGGGTCATACTTGGATTCGAGGAGCCAAGTAGATTATGCCGTGATGAGTCTGTCCCCTATAATATATAATTAGTGTGCTACATTTTTGGTAAATATGAATTCCTAGTTGACCAAGTGCATATGGGTCAACAATTTTTTTTTGTTATGGATCCATTTTGTTATCTTTTTTTTTGATCAGGTGCCTTCATCACGACCATGGGATGTGGTGGCAGATGTTGGGTATAGAGATCCAAATATGAAGAAATAGAAATACCTACTGTCCCGACTTGGGGGGGAGGACACAATTCCAGTTTGACGCCAAATTTTTGTGATATAGGGATCGCCAGATAGTGGTGATAGATGATTATGAATATGACAATGTGGATTACCATGACGATTCAAATATCGTTCTCCCTGGGGGGAAATATTTAGTGATGAGTTCGGTAAGAAATATATAATTTTTAGTATATTTTTGTTTTATATTTTTAATGTTTTTTTGATTTTATGATATATAAATGATTTTGTGTGTAACATAATGATGTAGGAGCATCGCTCTAACCTAGAAACGTGCCAGCTAGACAACACATCAAAGCGTGCATTCAATGGAGGAGAGAAGCGTCAGCCCTCATTTAAAATTCCAAATTGTAATTTAATGCTTGTAAGGATGGAAGAGACAAAGCCATGCCTTTGTGTAGGTTGTATATAGAGTCGCCTTTAATGGTTAACAGGATGAGGAGATATATATCTGATCTATACTATAAAACCATTGAACGCAATTCATTGTAGTTTAATGAGAGTAGGTAGCTTGGAGGGAAAGGCTCGAGGAGCCCCTCTTTTGTGAAAGATCTTTGTATCTAGATTCAATTAGTTTTTTGAAGAGGATAGAAGAGATATATTAGAAGATAGATTGGAGAGAATAGAGGAGAGTCGAGACTCTATTGTAGTCCAAGATTTTGTACACATTGTAAACATGCATTCTGAGATTAATATGAAGAGAATTTTTTCCTGCATGAGAATCTTTATGTGTTTATGTGTATTTTGAATGAATGTATTTTATGTGTTTATATGCATATGCTATAGTTGTATTAGATAGGTTCCATCTGCATGGATAAACAAAATTCTTTGTCTGAGCGTTTTCTTTGATTTCAGTCTGGGTTCTTTGTGGCTTCATGCAAGGGGTTGCATGACAGAGCGTTGAAGATTCTGTAAGCCTGTGCTAGAGTGCACATATGAGTTCTACAGAGTTCAGATAAGAACACACCAGGATGGCGCACTAGAGAAGTCATAGACTCAAGGAGAAGCCTCAAGGTTACTGAACACCTTGGAGGTAAGAATGTGTAGAGGAGGGCATAGAGGGAAGACACAACTATTGAGGGTTCCATAGAGATCTTCCTGGAGGGCATCAAGCGGGGGAAAGGAGTGCACAAGAAGAAATCTATTTCAAGTTCAAGGACAAGAGAAGTGTCTAGGAGAGAGGCACTTATAGATTTGTTGAAAAATATGTTTGCTCAGCAAGGTGTGCTTGAGAAAGTGGTTGATAGAAGGGCACCAAATTCCCATTTGAAGGGAAAGACAAGGGTCGAGTCCCTTAGAGATTCGAGAAAGAGAATATTAGGAGGAATAATGCCCTTTGCGCAAAGAATCCCAACAGAAAGGAACAACATGCCAAGACTCTTCAAAGTCCAAGCCTCAGACAAAGCTCAGGAGGAATACCGTTTCCAGAACACAGGCGAGACCCAAGGTCACAGGGCTCGTAGAGGAAGCAAAGGTCGAGGCCTTTGAAGCATTGAAATATTCCAAGTTTGGGAAGAAAGGTGCCAAAGCTCAGGAGGAGGAGCACATGTGTCGTTGGATTGAGTAGAGGGAATATCTGGACTATTGGAACCCATGTCCAGACAACAAGAAACAAGTGCAGGAGGAAACATATATCAATCGTTGGATCTGGAATCGCGTGGACCAACAACCGTTGGATATGGAGGGAGTGTACGAGGTTTAAACATTTGGAGTTTCACACAAGAGAGGATTTGTGAAGTCGCAAAGTCTCGACATCATCGAGACCTTCCATCATATAGGGAGACAGGTGGCAACAAATCTAGAATCTCGGGAAATCGGGTATCAAAAGATTATAGGTGAGGAGTCTTTCGACTTCGCGAAACATGAAGTCCCAATACAAGAAGGAATAGATCATACCATTGGATCATGGGAGTGTGTGGACCATTGATCTGGCATCAAGGTTTCAAATATCAAGAGAATGGAGGTGAGCTGCATCGGGGATTCTCGATACGTGAAATCCCGAAACACCTTTTGAGTTGGCACTTGGTTTTTCCATTTTCATAGTTAGAGGGGCCTAGCGAGAGGAACTAGCGCTAAGAGAAAATAACTCTGATCAAAACATTGGGGATCAAGAGTTTGGAAAGAAAGGAGTTAGGGGTGACTCGCATGCTGAAATCCTGAAGTCATGAAATGCGATGCACCATTTAGGTTAAGCCTGTGGTCATTGGAATGGTCACATGGGCGGAGGGAGCTAATGGTCGTTAATCCCTTTTCAGATTTTCTAGAGTCGGGGAGTCAAGGGTGGCTCATACGTCGAAGTCCCGACATAAGAAGTCCCTAAACAATTTTTGCGTAGGTGCGCGGTCACAACCCGTGGTCGCATGAGAGAAGGAGATTGTGCTTGGCACTTAGTCTCATAGGAAAAGTTTCATAACATGACCTATGGTTATAAGTGCCGAAGGTTCTAGCAGGGAATCAAAGAGCCATTTCATATAAAAGGAATTTGAACATTCCTTGACTGGGAGGTCACTGGACCCTGCCGAGGCAGAGGTAGGTAAGGGGTCTGCACCAGTTGGTGTCAGAAAGAGAATTTCGTCTATAGATTTCAGGCGGAAGAGAAGAAGAAGACAGGGTGTTGATGCTCTATGCGAGGAGATCTTCTTGCACGTATGCAACAAACATTTGACAACCAGGTGAGATGAAACTAGAAAATAACATGGCTACTGAAGGCCAAAGGAGTGGTCAAGACCAGGACCTCCAACAAAAAAGAAAGGTTGAGATAGACAAAGAGCTCAACGAGATAAGAGAACAGCTGGAGAAGCTTGCATTTAAAATGAAACAGGATGCAAAAATGCATTGGGTATATGAGTAGCCCATGAAGAAGAAGGTGAGGTGTCTCATTCAGAAATTGTTGGCTAGAGGACAACAAAAGCTATTGAGAATGTGGTTGATGTATGTTGAAAGCCTCAGAGGTGAAGAGGAAATGGTTCATATTTGTGATCCAAAAACTGGGAAGAGTCTCAGTGATGATGAGAAGAGGAGATCAGAGAAGGGTCTTAGAAATTACCAGGTGAGTAATGAGATGGGATCATTGGAGGATCTCATAGACTGCTAGGAGGGAAGGGAAGAAATCCCAGATTTCCAGGTGGGCAAGGGAGAGAATATGAACTCAACTAAGAATTCATATTAGCAAGGAGAGATGATGGAGGAGGATCATAGGAACATTCTAATCATTGGGGGAATTCATATATTCCTACCAAGTAGCCCAATTAAGGCCAGAGTATGTGTTGTAGATGCAACAATAGAAGAAGGAAAACCAATAGTGATTGTCATAGAAGAAATGGAACAAATGTTGATATCTTCCCCAACAGAAGAAGAGCATGCAGTTAAAATGTTCACTCCATGGGAGGAGTTAGAGATACTGGAGGATTGGTTGAACAATTCAGAGCCAATAGATGACTGCCATGAGAATACAATTATGCTTATTATGGGAGAAGATCATTCAACATAATTGCTCAGAAGTTTCATCCAAGAAGCGGAACAGGAGATGACTGCAACATTGAATCCTGCAACAGAAGATGAATAAAAATTCCAGTCTGGGGAGCAGTTGGAAGAAGCTGGAGATGAACCAACAAAATAAATGGTAGAAGCTAGTTTGTTAGAGGAAGAATATGAGAATCATCTCAGTAATGAGACTGTAGAAATGGAGTTTTCAGTAGGGTGGCAAGCTAAAGACATAGGAGATGATGAAAACAACAAGGAGGACCAAGATGATCCACCCATTGATAAAGAGGAGATGCAGCGGAACAAGAAGAATAAAGAGAGCCAACCACTAGATAAACTGGACAGGGAGATAGAAGAGATAAGAAGGTTGATGTTGAGTTCAACAGCATAAACTTCCAGTGAGGAAAAGCTGAGTAGAACGAAGCTTGCCATAGCAGCAAGGAAGAAGCAACAATGGAGCAGATGGACAACTCCAAAGAACAGTTTGGGATCCAGGTGGATTTAAACAGAGCTGGGAAGCTCATGAGAAGGGGCTCATGAATTTTTCATAGTAGTGGAGTATGATGCAGGAGCATCGCTCCAACCCGACAATGCCCCAGCCAGACAACACATCAAAGAGTGCATTCAATGGAGGAAAGAGGCATCATCCCTCATTTAAACTTTCAAATAGTAATTTAATGCTTGTAAGGATGGAAGAGCCAAAGCCATGCCTTTGTGTAGGATGTATATAGAGTCGCATTTAATGGTTGATAGGCTGAGGATATCTAGATATGATCTAGACTAGACAACCATTGAATGTAATTCATTGTAATTTAATGAGACTAGGTAGCTTGGAGGGAAAGGCTCGAGGATCCCTTCTTTTGTAAAAGATATTTGTATCTAGATTCAATTAGTTTTTTGAAGAGGATAGAAGAGATAGATTATAATATATATTGGAGATAAGAGAGGAGAGCCGAGACTTTGTTGCAGTCTGATATTTTGTACACATTGTAAACATGCATTTTGAGATTAAGAGAATTTTTTCCTGCATGAGAATCTTTATGTGTTTATGTGTATTTTGAATGAATGGATTTTATGTGTTTATATGCATATGTTGTAGATGTATGTGATAGGTTCCATCCACATGGATAGACATAATTCTTTGTCTGAGCATTTTCTTTGATTTTAGTCTGGGTTATTTGTGGCTTCATGCAAGGGGTTGCATGACAGAGCGCTGAAGACTCTGTAAGCCTTTGCCAGAGCGCACATATGAGTTCTGCAGAGTTTAAAAAATAATTCACTAGGACGGTGCACCAAAGAAGTCATAGACTTAGGGAGAAGCCTCAAGGTTATTGAACACCTTGGAGGTAAGACTATGCAGAGGAGGGCACAGAGGGAAGACAAAACTACTGAGGGTTCTGTAGAGATCTGCCAAGAGGGCATCAAGTGAGGGCAAGGAGTGCACAAGAAGAACTCTATTTCCAGTTCAGGGACAAGAGAAGTGTCCAAGAGAAATACACTTACAGAGTTGTTGAACACTCTGCTGGCTCAACAAGGTGTGCTTGAGCAGGGGGTTGCCAAGAGGACACTAAATTCCCCTTTGAAGGGAAAGACAAGGGCCGAGCCCCTTAGAGATTAGAGCAAGAGAATCTTAGGAGGAATAGTGCCTTTTTCACACAGAATCCAAATAGAAAGGAAAAATAGGCCGAGACTCTTCAAAATCCAAGCCTCAGACAAAACTTAAGAGGAATAGTGTTTCTAGAACGTAGGCGAGACCCAAGGTCACAGGGTTCGCAAAGGAAGAAAATTTCGAGGCCTTTGAAGCTTCAAAATATTCCATGTTTGGGAAGAAAGGTGTCAAATCTTAGTAGGAGGAGCATAGTTGCTGTTGGATCGAGTGGAGGGAAGATCTAAACCATTGGAACTCACATCCAGAAAATGAGAAATGAGCGCAGGAGGAAACAAATCTCAGCTGTTGGATCTGGAAGCGTGTGGACCAACAACCATTGGATCTGGAGGGAGTGTATGAGGTTTAAAACTTTGTATTTTCACGGGAGAGAGGCTTTGCAAAGTCGCGAAGTCCCGACATCATCAAGACCGTCCATCATCTAGGTAGACAGGTGGCAGTAGATCTGGAAGCTCGAGAAATCAGGTATCGGAAGATCAAAGGTGAGGTGTCTTTCGACTTCGCGAAACGTGAAGTCCCGATACAGGAAGGAACATATCAGACCTTTGGATCGCGGGAGCATGTGGACCATTGATCTGGCATCAGGTGTTATAACCCTAAAATGCACCATACAGGTTTACCTGGCATCAGGCCAACTCATGCCTCTTCCTAGCCAAAGCCATGCTGAGTAACTCCTCAAAAAACCACTCAAAACAAGCAACCCGCGCCCTAACTTCTCACTGG
>ML803527.1:153486-180448 GCA_009831015.1 Picea engelmannii
ATTTGGGTTTCCACGTAAAACACTGGTGTACTGTGTATGTGTATGATTGTTCATTTGTTCATTGCTTATTTACTCTGCAGTTATTGGATGATAATGCTTCATTGATATAACACTTGGATTATATGGTTAAAAGGGATTAAATTCCTCTATTACTGATTCACCCCCCCCTCTCAGTAATCCAACACATGGCACATAGGGCTTGAGCAAGGTCCTCCACTATACTATAGTGTTGGGATGCTCGAGCGTTAGGGTTATGTTTTGTTTGACAAAGTACCCATTTTTGGCGGTGAAACGCGGGTTCTATACTTGGTTTATCAAGAGTGAGAGGGCCATTAGGTGGGGTTGGGACAGGAGGATAATTTGATGGAGGATTCCCCTCCTAAGAGTCATAATTATTTGTTCTGGTGGATAACGCCATGGATTTAACCATCAAGATATTAGTGGTCAAGGACTCAAGATTGCCCCCAGGTGGGTGTGGTTGTGTTTTCATGACCAATTGTTGTTGCTGGGGGGGAAAAGGGTTTGTTAACACTGTAGGTGTAGAAGAGGATGGGCCTCGTTTGAGATATTGATGGATTTCAACGAGATGAGGAAAGTCATTGATGAAATGATCCTCCTTACAAATCATGCAGGGATATTTGGCCTTTAATTTAGGTTTTCCCTCAACATTTTTTCCTTGTTTCTTGGGGCCTGAATGATCAAAAGAGTTTTTCTTTTTCTTATTTTTGTTACCCTTCTTTTTTACTTTGGATCGCTGCAGGTTTTTTGGTGCAGTGGATTTCATCGAGTTAACCTCAAAGGTTTGGGTAGGGGGCTTTGTTGGAGTTCTTGTGTGGATGGATGAGCTGGGATTAGGAGCTTTATTTATTGGGTTGTGTTGCCGAGTCATATGATCAAATGAATCAATAGAAAAAATACCAATCATACCATCAACATGAGGTCTGGGTGACAGTTTGGTTGGGTCGTTCGATGGTCAAGGAGCATGGGGAAACAAGTCATATAACGTGTTAGACTGAGAATGTACTAAATCTAGATATTGGGCACACAATATGGTTTGTTCCTCAGTAACAATGCCTCCCATGGTGACATCTCGAGCGATAGGTGGCAAAAGAGACTTGGTAAACCAATCAACTAATAGTTGGTCCGAGATTGTGGCTTTAATTAGTCGTTGCCAAAGTCACCACTAATGAATGTGATCAAAGATATGCATGGAGGTCGATTGGTGTAACAATGTTAAAAGATCAGTATCGGTTTCATATATGATTGGTAATTGGAAGTGTGTAAAAAATGCCATAGAAAGGGAATTAAAGCCGTCAAAGGAGTTCCACAACATTTCTATATACCATTTGGCTGCGACTTCTGTAAGAGTTCACTGGAAAATTCGTAATTGGATGGAGTGATCCATCAAGGAGTTCGAAAAACACCATAGATGGAAAGTCATCATGTGATTGTTTGGATATTCTCTAGGATTTCCATCAAAATTTGGAATATCGGAAGGGAGTTTGGAAGGAATGGGGGGCTAGAAAGGGGAATGTCATATGGGATCATTAGTCAATCTTGAAAGATCAGGAAAATATAAAGTTTCCAAAAATGAAAGTTGTTTATTGACCTATGGAGGTGGATTATGTGGTCCTACTCTATATGGGTGTTGTTCTGGAGGTCTTCCTAGGGGTCCTCCACCATAGGGTGGTCCTCCTTCATAAGGTGGTCCCCAGGAGGTCTGCCTCCATAGGGATCCTCCTCCATAAGGCGGTCCTCCACCATAAATTGGTCCTCGAGGTGGTCTTCCAGGGGGTCCTCCATCATAAGGTGGGCCTCCAGGTGTCCTCCTGGTTGTGGAGGTTGGTTCCATATGGTATTAGATAATCCTGTGTATGGGTGGCCATATAATAGGATAATGGTAGAGGGAATAGTCTGTCCCCATGATTGGTGTTTTCTGGTAGCTGGTGGTTTCACCCCAGTTGATTGGTTCCCCTAGAGTGAATATGGCCCTGAAACTGGGGTTTTCCCCCCAATGGGTGGTTTCCCCCAACCAGATGAACGTTGTCTCCCAATAGTAGGAAATACCCATGTTAAAAATGATCCATAATTCGAGGGTTTCCCCTCGACAGGATTTTGGCTGGACATTTGTTCTGGGTACAAGGGTTGTTCCCTAGTGAAAGGCCGACTCATGGATATTTGTTGGCCAAAACCCATTAGTTGGCTTCCTTGGGGAGGTAATCCTCTCGATGAAGGTTTTTTTCCAAAGAGGTTGGGATTGGCTCCTAAGAACGATGGGGTAAACAAAGGTTACCCCCCAGAGGGGGGTGTAAAAGGTTTTGTTCTTGAAGGTGGTCATACAATGTTGGGGAAAACATATGATACATATGGAACTGTTGATGTTTGGGTTATGGAGACATTGTGGAGACGTTTTGGTGTAGAGTGGATGGGGGAGGATTGGGGGAAATACGTTTGGAATATATGGGATATACTAGATATGGGGGGGTTAGGGGTGTGTGAAGAAGCATGCGATTGATCAGGTTGCAAGAGTTTGAAATCAGAGTCTATGATTGTATCTACTCTAGCGAGGATATCATGGGGTTGTTTAGGGGTTCTCACAGGGTCATATAGACTTGAAACCCTTGGTGGTGTGATGTAATCGTTTGATAAATGGATTTGTTGGGTTTCCATACTCACAACGTCTTCACATGGTAGAAGACATAGACATTGGTAATCGATACCAAGTTCATGTTCTCCGACAGATTTAACCTGAAGAAGGAGGGGACCGAAAGAGTCATTCAAGGGTGGATTTGCAGGTAGTACAAAACCTTCTCAAAAGTTATCTCCTTCTGGGTGTTCAACAAATGGGGTAGCGTCACTTCCAGCCTCAGAGTGGTTTTCCTCTCGAAGGTGATCTTCAGGTGAGCTGGAAGGTAATAGTTCTTAATGTAGTGGAGAAAAACCTAGGAACCTCTAAGACCGACACAAGTTTTTATTGACCACGATTGAGATATGGAAATGATAGTCCTTAAGCCACCTAAAGAAAAGAAGTAGCACATGCTAAAAATATAGAAATCAATCAAACAAACCAAATATTCTCTCCATGATCTCACTAGTTGGTGATGAAATCCAAAATCGTGGGAACATGTGAGAAGGGGTGGGGATAAGTGGGTGAACTAGTTACATTGACGTTCTATTTAACAGACTTACACCTTGGTGCAAGCTTCCTGATGATCTATCTGTGGGTTTCCCTCCAAGGAGCCCGAGTGAGTTTGACCAACGTTTGATCCAGGTATAGCGAAGACTCCCCTTCATCGCCACTTTATGTAAGATCCCTAAATATTATGGAGACTAAGGTCACCAACCTGTATTTAGCCTTCAGGCGAGTACAATCGATAGTCGGGTCTGAAAGTATGGGCAGGATATTAAGTCCGAAATTCCTTAAGAAGACTGAGAACAAGAGGACCAAAAAAGATTCATAGGGCCCCGAATAGATTCGATATTCACAAAGTTCTAAGACCAAATGGAAACATCTGATTCTCAAGAATAATCCCCAATATATTATTGTTCCACTACGTTTGGTTAAGCCTCGAAGGGGTAATGTCCATTTCCCAGCCGCACACGACCTCGTGTGTAACCACTGTGTGAGAGGGGGGTCTCGGCTATGCTTATACAAAAGTTGGATTAAGCACTCTTTAATATTCTATGGTTTGTTTTCATGGTATTGTACAATTTACTCACTTATCTTAGTCCAAAGACCCTATACCTAGACTATTGTTGATGTTCTTAGAAAATAAAAAATCTAGTTAATTTTATTAGCGTGTGTTCATTTTTAAGGTTGTTCTTTAGTCAAAAGGTTGCATGGAAGTGAAACTTATGATGTGAAAAAACTTTACTCCAAAAGGATGCCAAGGGATGAAATTTGAAATTTTTTTCTTTCGATGAATCCTATTTATGGGAGGGATAAGAGTATCTTGATTTTTGCTTGTAATAAAATAAAACACCTTAATGCATACCGATTTCTATATATCTTTCAACTAAGAAAAAAGGAAAAAAAGTTCAACCAAACTCAAAGAATGATTTATGAGATTCCCAACCAAGCATAAATTGTTTCAATGATATTTTAAAGTACTCTAGATGAAATGTTTTTTGTTTCTTTTATATTTTCAAATTACATGAACGTGGAAATACAAAATATTTTTCAATCTTTGCTTTCAATTGACCATGTTCGAAAATGAATGCAAAAGATGGAAGAAAAACAAAACCAATCATGCAAATTTAAGGCACACTAAAAGATTTTAAGTCTAAACGAAAGTTTCAAAAGTTCTCAAATGATTTGGGAAACGACAAACATTCAACCTAATGAAAGAAAAACTTATATAATAAAATGGTAGACTTTGCAAGAAAAAATATTCTCATGCAGGTATAAACAACCTTCTGTTGGACTAAAATGATTAAATTAGGTGATTGTTTTGGTACCTATCAGTCACATAAGATAGACACAAAAGAAGATAATTGCATAAATTTCAAAACAAAATGATGCAAAATAAAAGAAACACTCTTAACATAGGTCTTGAGTGTTGAAGGAAACTAGTCTAAAAGGGTATGGATAATTTTTCTGAAGGATAACTTCTTCAAAAAGAAAAAATAGGGGTTTGGTCGCTCCTTGTAGAGGGAGAGGGTGCGACTAGGTCGCGACCCAGAAACATACATAGTGCAACTGAAAAGTGTGGTCGCCCCTGGTAGGCTTGGGAACATAGATGGTCGTTGTTGCAAAGGTGGGAAACCATGACTGGGAAGGATTTGGTCACTCTGTGTGGATGACCAACTCAAAGAAAAAAGAAAGAGTTAGATATGGGGTGAGATCTATCAGATCCAAGATAATGGTTTCTTCAACTGAACTTGGGAAAGGGCTTAACAAAGTCTGGCAACTAGATCAGGACATTTTAATGGGTAACACTCTTAGAAATAAAGCATGCAAATAAGGAAGAAAATAACATGAGAGGCAATCTCCCCAATATGGTTGTCAGTATGTTGTAAAGATTTTGTACCCTGCAGAAGTTAAGCTCCCTTATGATCTTCCTATACCTAATACAGAAACAAATATATGATAAAATGATGCTTCTAAGCTTGATAATATGTCATTAGCTACAAATATATCAATCCTCTATCAATAAACACACAAAATTACATTAACAATCGTTTAGAGGGAAACACCCAACATATCTTATATTAATCAAGTAAGCAATACTACAACTTACATGTGTAAACTGAAGATATATCTTTCTTCCAAGCTCCTTTCCCACACCTTGCCACCAAAACACCAGAGTAACTTTGCTAGTTATTTCTCCCCCTTTCCCATGGAAATGGATTGGTTCTTATAGGGATTTAGAAATAAGTCCATATGGTTAATGGGATAATATCTTCAGGATTATACTAGAAGCCTTCTTGAGACTAACCCCAGAGAAATCAGAGAAATGTCCCATCCATCATAACCAAATCCAAAAAAGGGAGCTTATAGGCTCAATCGCAATCTAGGTACACAAACAGAGAGACCCGATCATGACTTGGAAGTCTAGAAAGGGCGACCAACCCCTTCGGTCATGGACTTGAGAAATGAAAATGTGACCGAAACTCAATGGGAAGATGATGAAAGATTAGTGAATTGGTTAGGTGATCTCTAGGAGATGATGTCTCAGTGGTTAGGGGGTTAATAATTCTATAACACCTGGTACTCGTTTCATGCATTCCTTATACTATCGGAAAGTTATTTACAAGATATACAACTTCACAATTACATGATTTGAGAGATTCCTCACTAATTGTTCAAATTGTTCAATATTCATATCTACCACATTTTCAATGGCCCCAGAGAACACAATACCTCAACCAAGAGAAAAGGAACTAGGAACCGAACTCAGGGAAGCATATACAAATTTTCACTTAATTAATTTTCCAAATATATAGGTTCAAATGTGTGGTTTTAATAGTTTATTTTGAAGTGATTATGTGGTCACTCATTGCTTAGATAAATGAATATCTATGTTTTATTTATGGTTACCTTAGTTTCTTCCATACACATGCATCATAGTTTAGTTTCATTTCATTGCTTAGCTTAGAAATCATCATTGGTGGATTGGTCCATAACTAGTAAACCCCAAACCAAAAATGGCTACTGGGATAGAATCAAGATGAGTTTCCTATTCCAAATGGTGAGAGGTATAATTGGGACTTCATATCAGGGGTAACCTCTATTGTTAACAAAGGAAAATTTTCCCACATCAATATATTTGGCATTAGAAGGAGAGATGGATGACAAGCCTTCCCATGTGGAGTCATTTCCTTTAACTGTTTTAACCAGACCATTGCTCCTCTCTGTATCTCTATATGATATGATCCTTTGATTCTTCCAAGACTCACCAAGGCATCTCAGTCTAGATAATTAATCTCTTATTAAACTCAAAATTTGATGGTGAAGGGAATGTCTCTACATTCATGCATCTCAATCAATTTAACATCACACTACACAATCTTAAGATTGCTTGGGACAATGAAAATTTTTGATTTCTTATCCTCACATTTGAAGGGAGGATTAAATCCTGGTTTAGGACATTACCAGGGAAATCGATTCATAGCTGGAAACAATTCATGAAAGTCCTTATCGTTGCTCATGTAGATCATGTTTATGATGAACTCTTCAATGAACTTGAAGAAATATGTAGGCTCAGAAATGAATACGTGGAGGATTTATTTAAAAAATTCATGCATATTTATTGTAGATTTCCTAAAAGTGACAAACCCTCAAACTAATAAATCCTTGATTGGTTTTCATATCCTGTCTTTGTTCTTGAAGGGTATGATCTAAATAATCTAATTATCTCTCATTCAAAATATTCGTATTTGCACAACGAATATTTGATCACCTCTTATCCCAAAGGAAAATTTTCAAAACTACAGACCATTCAATCCTATCCTCGGATATTTGGTACTTTGAAATCTAATTTTGAAGAACCATCTAAGGAAACTATTTCAATAGACAATGTCGAATCTATATTGAATGAGGAATTAATTCACCAAGCTATTGTACACTTGAATGATAATTTAGCATTGGGAAAATTAATGACTATATCCTTCACAGATCATGATCTAGCAATGAATGATGGGGGGTACATGATGTTGAATCTACAATATATCACAACTATGGGGGGTTCTTAACCAGGAATATTAAACCCCTTAGACCCATAGTGTGAACAATCTGGTGTCTCCCCTTTAGAGAATCATGAGTATACTTCAGTCTACAACAAACCTCTCACTAAGGAAATCCTGTCATTTTCATAATTTGAAGATATTCATTCTCTTTATACAAATTTGTTTTATGATAATTACCCTCATGAGAACCCACATCTTTATCATGTAGTGCAGTCTTTATATTACTCTTTCAATGATAATATACCAAATGATAAACAAGAACAAGATGATTTCCCAACTTTGATTGATCAAATACTCATCCTAAATTATGGTCCATCTAGAATGCACCATGTCGAAATTCCTTTGCGATTTAAATTTTTGGAACACACAAAATCACAATTTGATCACGATAACCCTATTTTCGATGACCATTTTTTTGTTCAAGAATTGAATGTGAACACTAATGAATCATTCATTGATCCTTTGCAATCTGATTTTTTTTATCTCAACAGATAGATGTTAATGATAGAGGATATAAGGTATGTAGAACACAACGAGTTTTCATATCCCCATGAAGAAATCATATCGAATGCAAAACCCATCACCACACAAGGCATTAGAAACATTGAGTTGATCCAAGAAACACTCTCACCTAAATTTTCTCTAGAATCACATGTCAATCTCCAGGGGTAGATGCATCACTCATCCTTGTTTTCTATCTCAATACTCCAACGCTCCTCACATGATTTTGATGATATCATAGGAGAAGTCTTGAAGTCATTTTCACTCAATGTTTCCCTCAAACAATTAGATATCATTTCTCCTCTCAGCATGTGGGTTATGTAAAATGTGGGCATAGGGAGACTTGCTTGGCTAATGAGGCACTTTGGTTTTGATCAATGGTTATGTCAAGTTCTCATTATCTTTATTTGACCTCTGGAATAAATGATACCACCTATACCATGACTCTCCCACAAGGCACATGGACTGTAAATTTCATTTATGGGTCTCATTAGGTATGTCACTCATTCTTGGTTTCATTCCAAGAATCATATAGTGGTCATTATAATTTTGTGATGGTATTCATCACATCCATAGTCATTTCCTAATCGAAAGGGAACTTCTACTCAATAGACAAACATCCAAGCTAGGTCGACTCCGCCTTTCTACTGACATATTGGCAACATGAACTGGTAAGATTCAAGATTTGATTTCATGTGTCCCAACATGCATGGTTCCTCACTTATTCCAAGTATTATCTTTTGGTTTAGTGTCCCATGCCAGTCCAGATACAGACTTTAATTTTGGTTTATGTTGTGAGATTTCTGCGAACATGTTTTTCCCTGAAGGAAATTATCTTAGCTAACATTGCTTTTAGTCAAATGCTCTAATTGGTTAAACATTTAAGTTTTATAATTGATAAAAAAATAATATACATCAATGGTCGTTAGTTTTATTGATTCTATTTATTTTTCAACTATATGCAGATCTCAATCGTGGAAGTTTGTGCTCCCTTGAAGAGAAGGATAGGGATCAAGGAAGAAAAATGGCTTCAGAAAATTTAATACAATCATGAGACATATCACCTAGGAACTTTATTTGTGAACTTTTTTGGGGATTCTACCTTTAAATTCTCTGCACATGATTATTTTGAGTCTTTTTTGAGAATTTTGGGATAAAAAAACCTCATTTCTTGAACAATTTGTCCATGCAGGTATGCATACCTAGTTGATATTATATTCTTGATTTTGATCTGTAATGGGATAAGCATGTTACGTTGTAGAATGAGTTTCATAACTTGGAGAGATTTAGAGTATGCAAACATATTTATTAAACCTTGAGATATCATAAGGCCATAGAAAAACAATCTGGTGGATAACAAATGGAATCTCTCGCTAGCCCTTAATCCATGAAGCACAAGGTTGCAAATATGAGCTGTCAATTTTTAGAAAATCATGATGAGAGATGGAATTCTCAGCCAATGCTAGCACCAAATCCCATCTAAATGAAATAATACACGTATAAGCTTTCACATGGATCAATATTTTCAAGAGGCTTCAAACTACTTTCTATGTTAGGATGCATAAACATTTTAAAGATGTTGGAAACACTTACATTCATGATATCTTTTTCAGTATACTCTCTTGATGATGAATTATATTTAATCATCAATTTCATTTTTCAATTGTAGTAGGTTCTGGGATGAGCTTGTCATGTATTTATAAATATGATTGCTCTCTTTCATTCCTCATCATCGTTTCCCCCTGAAGGCTATTCATTCTCTAAATTATTTTTGTCCTATTTTTTATTATTATATTTCATGACATGTATATTTATCACCTCCATCTGTCTCATACAAGCAATACCTTCACATTGGAAACATGCCTAAATCAACTTGCATCTCTTTCCTAGTTCATGCCTGAATCATAATTATTTTTTGGAATATTGTGACAACAATCAAACCATGGATTAACGAAGTGGTTAATAAACAATCATTATAACATGTTTTTTGGTGATCATATCATATATAACGAGGAACCATCCACAGACTAAGCATATTCTAGTGTGAAAGGTGAAGTGTCAAAGTATAGAAGGTTGAAAATCAAAAGGGATAACCTTATTTAGCCAGGTGCATCAAATATACAAAGTAAGTATTAATAGTTGGAAGTCCTTCCCTATTAGGATAAAAGAGGGACACTTATTTCCCCATCCACTAGATGCTAATCATACACTAAATACACCAGGAAGGATTGGGAAACAAACCTTGATCAAACTAGGGGACATGTAGATATCTCCGTTGGGGCTATGGAATCACATTGACAATGGATCAAGGTCTGTGATTTAATGGTGACTCCATCAAGGATATAGAAACTCGCGGGAAATAGAGAAACAACTAAGAGATATATATACTCACTTGGTGAAAATATTTTTGTATATCCCAAACTTATATCATCCCCATGTTGGAGATACCAACCTAGATCATTGATGCAGTTCAAGAAAATAAATATCACCATGATTCATCCTCTTATTAAAACATATGAGCTCTACTAGCCAACATGAAAACATCACCAGTGAGCCCACCATAATGAAATATTTAAGGTAACTGTTGCACATTAATTTTGGATTTTTTTATTATCTTAAACGTAATTATATGACCCTCTGCATTTTTTGCTCATAAATTAGGGAAGACTAGAAAATATTTTGGTTTTTCCCAGTGTGTCACCATTTGTTGTACCATGAACCAACACCTTCCCTTTTTCTTGTTTGATTAACCAAAGAGTCAATTCCAACCAAGAAATAGGTACCCTCATTTTTTCTTAAGACTATCTCAACTTGTTGAGAAGACTGCTAATCTTTTTTATCGTCATCGCAACGTTCATGATTTTTCACTCCTCAGGTTTCTTTACTTTCATTTTTTTGGATTCTAGTAATATCGAAGAGTTAGTGATGAACTCGTCGATATAGGCAATACTGACAAGTTCTTGAAAAACTCACCGGTACATTGAAAAGGAAACTTATTTAACATTTTCAAGTTTGAGTTGAGTGTATCGACATAGTTACGTTAAAATTCACTGATACATTGGACACCTTCCATATAACTCATCTAGTGTATCATATATATTCATACAATCATCCCCTACACACAAGGTTCTGTACTGGTGAAGTTCCCACTTATGTCATCGACACCTTAACCTTATCACTGTTGAACTTCGTGTCATAGATGATGATACACTAGATATTTTCACATGATTTCCCCTGACACACACAACCTTACATCAATGCAATTCCCCTCATATTCACTGATACATGGTGTATGGGTGAGGTTCATCTCATCTTTTTCGATACATCACATGTCAAAAAATTTCCTTCTTCTATCTCCGATACACTACTTGTCGATGAGTTTCCCTCTTTTGTTGCCGATGTGCTAGCACAAATTATATGTTGATCCCTCATTGACACTGGCATATCGACAATGATATTCATTCTCTAACCCACATAGACCTTTTCAGTAAGACACAATTTCATCTTGAGGCCTCTCCTATTGTCCTCCAACTGCGATCCTTCTTGATTTTTCCATTAGTTAGGTTTCTATTATTTCCACTGATTAAGATTTCCATGCGTAAATGGATAACCAATGAATAATTTTCTACCTCTCATGATCTACTTCATGTTGCATTCACAATTAAGTCTGTTTGTGTCACCAACAACTTTCATTGCGCATACTATACCAGCTTGTATACTTTGCACTTCTTGATTTTATTACTAATCATGATCATGAAAGTGTCATCTATCGTCATATGGGTTAATTGAAACATATATGATACTTACGCTATCTTTTAATTGCATATTAGAGGATAATTGGTCCTCCCAACTTCTAAACAGTGTTAAGCGTTCCAAACGTCAATTTGTTGTTTTCGTGGATTCATATTTCCGAGCCATTAAAAAATGATCTTAACTTAAATGGATGAATTAAGAAGTTGTACAACATAGATAACATGGGAACTGACAGAACTAAATTATGGAAAAGGAGAAATAATAATGGGACCCAAAATTTCACTAGAAAACACCTTTTCTGGCATTTTTGGGCGTTTCGCAAAGTGTTTTTTTCATCCCCAAAGTAGGCCAACTGTATTATTTACGTGATTATGATTCTGAAGCAGCTAACGTAATCAAAATCTGAGGCTTGAAAGTGTCAAAATGATTTACAGGGGTTTCTATCCCAAAATAGCCCCATCAATCATGACACTGATAGAATTTTTTAATGGCATGGTAATTTATCTCACCAGTATCATCTCCATGCACTCTTCGCATCGTAAAAAATGATATTCCAATTGGACATCACATGAGAAAGTTATGAATCTTTGAAATCATGCCTCGAGAATTAAAGTCCCCTTTAACAAGGTCATTGGTCAGTAGCATTTGAATCACACCAGCATGCTAAATTACTTTGGACAAGATTTCTTAAAAGGATATTATTTTAAAGTTTACTGATTTAAATTCAAAATTAAATTGTTTAACTTTAAATTTAATTTAAATAAAACATAATTTTAATTGCATTGAGTTAATGGGCATAATTTCAATAAACACAGGGTTTAATGGTGGTGGCTCAAGGTAATTTCAAAAAATTTATGTGGAGGGGGAAAATGAAGGGAGGGAGGACCCACACGCCCCTTCCTTTCCTTTACATTATAACTCAAACAATTAAACACCCACTTTAATACAAGTCCCAAATGAGAACCCACACTACTCGAACCAATGAGAGCATGAAGGATGATACATATTGGGACCAATGAGAACATGAAGGTTGGTACATACCGGGACCAATGAGAACATGAAGGTAGGTACATACCAGGACCTATGAGAGCATGAAGGATAATACATACTAGGACCAATGAGAGCATGAATTTCAGTACATACAGGGACCAATGAGAGCATGAAGGATGGTACATAGGTAGGTTTGAACATTTGATAAGTTTATGCACGTGTTGATTGGTGAGGTGGAGGAGGGGAGTGGGTCATGACCCATGATCTCCCCCTCATAATTGGTTCATGGAGTGTGGAGCGAAGAGGCGTAACATGCCACCAACTTCCCCCTTATATATATTTTAATTTTTTTAACCATGCCCTATACTACATGTAAAGTGGATGGAAGGTGTGGGGGCGTACCACTCCACCCCCATGCATACTTTGAGTGACACCATTTTCATGAACCGTGAGAGGAGAAGGGGGGTTCACAACCACCCCCCATTTTTATATTTTTATATTTTAATTATCATCACCCCTTATTAATTTTTTACAAAAGCATTGTGCCTTGTTCAAATCCACACACAGACCTTCTCTACAGTGAAACCCATGCACAATGACTCAATTTGAGTTCACATAAAACAAACCAACAATATGGAAACATGTCCTAATCTCAGATACTGCAATGACTAATTGCAAATTCAAACAATTTGATGTGACTCGAGATTCTCCAACATTGTAAGACTTGCCTCAACCATCGACTCACCAACAAAGGAGATCACCCATTCCTTGTTGATAAACCAAGTATTGGATATAATCACTTCATCTTTGCCAACGTTCTGGATCTAATCACTTCATCTTCATGTTAGGGAACTGTTATCACATAGGGTTGTCAAGAGTCATATGGGTTTGTCGAGGATACCTAAGACTGTATCTTTCCCCTGTCTCTCTCTGTAATGCACCCCAATTTACCCATTTTTTTTTTAATTAATTTGTTTAGGAAACATTACTTCTCCTAGTATTCGAACAATGAAGTTATTAACGACAATTGATCTACTAGGAACATCCTTCTCATATTTAATAATTGGGTTTTGAATCACCTTCCATCTTACTAATCAATACAATACAATTATATCTATACATTTATGGCATGTAGAGGAATTTTAATCCTATAAACAATTTAACTCTCACCCCTATGTATGGTACCAAAGTTTGGTCCCTTACCCGAAATTCGATACAATTTACTTTCACAAATGGAGAAACTCAAGGATTAAGGGTCGCAACTTGTAAACATTTAATGGTAATTAAATTTCGACTCACTCTAGCCTAATTGACCCTCCTCATAGTCAAACTGAAGGGATAACGAACTAAAATCGTCTTAACTGAACAATGAATGAGTCGCGACAGTGTAATGTACAGTGCCTTACAGGAAGTATCCTTCTCATGCATTAACTCGACAAGAAGTTGGAGGGTTTTTCTGTCAGTCGGACTTAATAAGCCTATGTCCAGTCTATTAAAGGAGTCCTTGCGAGTTAACATTCCGAGGCCACCACTCACCCTATATCCAATACACTTGTGCCACCTCTGCTATGTCACATGGCTGGGTAGTTCCTTCGTACTCCTACTACCGGTCCGAGTAGTAATGATTGATGGTCCATTGTGGGTCTCCCGCCTAGTGTTTAGGGATTTATTTCTTCCTTATGAATTTCTCCTCTACGAGGGTAGTCAACGCTTTGGAGGTTCCCACCTGGTGAGGCATACAAAATATACCCATGTTTCCTGGTAAGCTATGATGCTCTCTTAGTTATTGGGACGAGTAAGAAGGTCAAGTGGGATTTTGGTCATTCAAGTATCTATTATTTCTTACATATTATTTTTCAAACAATGTCTTTCCTTCGAATATTTGGCTTTGTGGAATGTCTCCTTTAGTCATGGGGAAATTCACAACTTCAGTATACTGGACTGCTCCTTTTCTTTGGGTTTTAACTCGCATAATTAAGAGAGAGAATTATTATTATTGTCCAGGGTTTGGATTTCGTCTCGGATTCCTCTATCATCCTAAGCGTAAATGTCGGGGTATAGGTACCGATTTTATGATTTAATACAGAATAGTTTAGAACTGTAAAATATTTAAAATGCTTCTTGTGTATTCCCTGTTCGGAGCTTCTTACTTCTTATGTTTCTTTCGTTTATCTCCATTCGGGTATAGTTTAGAATTTCGTATCGCTTGTAATGTCGCACATTATGTTCCTGTCTGGATTACTATTCAGAACTTTATAACCCTTAAGATGCTTTTGGGTGTTCCCTATCAGACCCTAGAGTTTCCATTGAGTATTTGTTTTTCTTTGTTCATAGGCTGAGATTACTATATTCTCTAAGTTATAGAAAACGTTACAGTACTCATGGAGACATCCGTTCTTATTTCGTATGAAGGTCTATGGAGTTCAAGCATTCTTAAATCAATTTCTTGGTTGAAACAATAATTTTCTTTAATACTGAAACTATAATTCTTGTTCTTTAAAGGATTTGAAACTGAGATCTAATGGTGGGGATTTGTGGTTGCGAGGGTACCCATCAGGAATCCCGGGACCATCCTCCCCTCGACCTGGGACATCTATACGACCAGACACAACAGAGGAAGGGACTCTAGATCTCCAGCCACGAGTTGAGTACCACCCTTAATTAAACTCTACTTGTCATTCATTATTTTGTTAAATATTCTATCCATTCTTCTTTTGTTATACAATACTAATGTAATTTGAAAAATTCTTTACAGGGACTTCGATCGTGCAAATATTTGGGTGCAGACTCCTGATCAAAAGTGCAAAAGGTATTCAGGTTTTAATTCGTTACTCTTAAAAGAGTACCCTAGGTTTTTTTTTCTAATAGTTGATGTAATTTTAAACTGGAAAGGTGAACGTCATGAAGGGCAGAGTCCATTCAAAGGATATCCTAGTCTTTTAGCTCTGTACTTTTAAGAATCAACATGCATAAGGGTTATGACCTCATTAATGTGTAATTGACTGAATTTGCATATGGCTGAAATTTAAGAGTTGAGTATTCGATTTGGGGCAATACAGAAAGTCACCTTTGTCGAGCAATTAGATCTGTTAGTGAACGCTTCTAGAAATGGATATCAACATGTTTCTAAGGATAGTTATTCCGTATTGATTTTTCCTTCTTGGATCTTATGGAAAAGAGATTCATCAATTTCTAGTTTAATCCTGTACCCTTTACTCTTTCACACTATTTTCGATTTATTTTATTTTATTGTCTGTTATATGTACAGTCCAAATTATAGTCATGCAATGTAAGGAAAGGAACTCATGTTTTTTTAGGGAATTTTATATATATCTCTTTTTAAAAAAAAAGACTCAACGAAAGAAGAAAACTCGAACATCTGATTTTTTTATAGACCTGAACATATATATTGATATACTATGTACATATGCATTATGCTATATGAATACTCAATACTGTATGTATATAACTCTCATTGATATTCAATGCTTGTATTAGCCTACTTCGATAATTTGTGAGGACTATGGCTCTGTATAATTATTTATAGTAGGATATGATGTATAAATAACCTCTGCTCTGTACTTATATAAAAACGAAAATTTATACGATCCGAATTAGATCCAGACAGATTTCCGTTCTAAAATGCAGTAAGTCTATACAGACTAATTTCTTCATTGATTATATATTCATGTATTAAAATTGTAGCAACAATATTTGTGGTATAACCGCTTACTTCCATAATTGACTTTATGTAGTAAGTGCGATGAGATTATCAAAAATTCTTTGATTTATAATTCACTCCAGCAGTATAATTCTATAGGACAACTTACCTAGAATTTTAACGAGATGGTCGATAAAGTGATGAATGCTTATAAACGTATAAGATTTATTTCCATATTTACACTCAAGTTCATTTATCAGTTATCGAGTCTGTAATTTCTCTAAAGGTAGAATATCTAGTAGTATGAGAATCACCTTCTGGTAGGAAAATCTAGTACAATAGTTAAAAGGATCTTCTAATTAACATAAATATCTCTTCTATTTTACCCACGTTTAACATTCATTTCCAGCCAAATGTGTAGAAGGCTATACTAGTGTCTACGATTGATGCTATAGATTTATTCCACAGTTGACTCATTTCAACATAATTTAATTTTAACCAGTACAACACATATAGAGTAACAAATACACATTACAAATTCAAAGTTGCATAACATTTAACTAGAGAAAGAGTAAGTAAACATATATGAACGGTTACTGAACAACAAATGGAACAATCACATTCCTCTCAATCTTAGAACAGAGTAGCCAAATCACTTGTCCTGTTCACCCCCTAGCCTGACCATGAATCCATGAGGGAAAACTTGGAATTTCCTCTTCAACAATGTCTTCCTATGTCAGTAGTCTTCCCCTTGCCTCACACTCAACAAATAGTGTTCATAACAACAAGAAAATAATAGTTCTTTTCCCCATCATACTAGGAAGCGTCCTGCCTCCTCACATATGCTATATATCAAAAAATGTTTTTGCCTAGGTCTTTTTCCCTCCCTTAGGAATTTTCTCAGCTTTCTAAATCTCTAATTTTCAGTGGATGCCAATGGCCAAATCCCCGATTTTCCACTTGTAGCAATCAGCCTTGAGGTAGTTCCAACATGTTCCCCACTCATGGAGTCACGGTCAGCTGAATTTAACATGGCTGTTCCATTTTTCCTCCTACAATAATTATAAAATATTTTTTTTTCATACAAGTGTCATAGTCAAATAGTTAGTTGGGTCAAATCAGATCTCTGCCCAACATTCATAATAATTAATTACAATTTACAAAATTCGAAATTCGGAATTTCCATAAATGGAAATATCTTTCCAAATTTGAATTTACCAAAAACGAAATAATTTTCCTAACAAATTTTGAATTCAAAAAAATAATTTATTTCTGGGGATGTCACACTCTCCTTTTTGTAGGCCGAGTCTTGAATTTTTTCCCCGTTCGGTCGATAAAATCATTTTATGTTTTCCCTTGTTCGTTTGTGTGCCTTGGTTTCCCATAATGTCTTACCCAAAATAAATTGCGGCCCCAAGCCCCTCTGTTTTTCTCTAAGGAAGAACAATCATCTCTTTTTTCCAGTCACTCGTCTCCTTGTTTTCCTAGCCCACAACCAGCCATCCAAATCTTTTTTCACGCAGGCCGTATCCATGGACTCAAAGTGCAACATTCAAAGAAACCCATTTCGGGCTTAAAAGCAACAGACAATTTTAATCTTTCAGCGACGGAGATTCCAGGAGTAGTTCAGATTAGTGGCTCATGGGATTTCAGAATGTCAAAATCGCACGAAGTATAATGCTAGGGAAAAAGGTCTGAATTCCCAAGGCCTAGAGCGAGCATGAGCTGTTGATCTCGAGGGGGATAGGTGGCATCCAATCCAAGTGTTCGGGGAAGTGAAATTTAGGAGTTTCGAAGCCAGAATTGCGTGAAACTACCGAAGAGATGATGCCAAAACTCCCAAAGTAGTTATGGACTGTTGATCTCAAATCAATAGGAGCTATCGATATTTGAAGTAGCATCTTCGGAAGCCCTGAAATGCTAAAGGTCCCAAAATGGATCTTTTTTTTCCGAATCAAGAAGCCACAAGTCATCAGATCCATCAATTCGGGAATTTTTCTTCGGGAGTTTTGAAATGAGAAACTCACCAAGTTCCTGAAGATCCGAAGCCCGAAATCCTAAAATGATCCAAGCCATCCAAAGAAACAAGACACATGGAGGTAGATCCCTCAGTGTTAAAGTTGTCGAAGTCCCAGAGTGTTAAAGTTGTCGAAGGCCCAAAGTCCTGTAGTCCCGAATGGATATCAGCTGTCAGTTTGTGAGAAGACACAAGTCGCCAGATACTTGGCTTCAGAGGTTTTGTTTGGAGGAAGATGAGGTTAAAATTTGAATTTTCCAATGGTAGAAGTCCAGAAGGGATTTCATTCATTGATTTGCGATGGACATGCGTCAATAGATCGCCAGCTTCAGGTAAAAGCACTGAAGGAAAACGAGGTTTGATATTTGATTTCTCTGGAGTCCAAAGACCCGAAGGGATCACGGTCATTGATAATAAAGGGCCATGTGTCATTAGATCCATGGCTCTGGGGGATTTTCTTGGAGGAAAAGGAGGTTTGAGGTTTGAAAAGTCCGAAGCTCGAATTGTGAAACATAACTCATTCGTCGATTCGAAAGGGGAAGATCTTATCCATTGATTTGAAAAAGGAAAATTTGAGCAATTGATCATGAAGCCTCATCCAATATCATGAGGTCGACGATCATGCTCAATTTCGGGGTCAGAAGAAGCTCGGGTCTTAAAATATTGAGGGCGGGCCACAATCAGAACCACTGTTCTGGGAAAGGGACATGTGGCGTCTCGTGGTGAATTATGGGGACAAAAGAAGTTTTATTTCAAACCGTCCTTTGTCACGCCTGCAATCACACAATTATCTGAGGTCATGGCCCTAGGTCACATTTAAAAGGGAGCCAAAATAAAAGGAGCTAGCGCCCAAGCCCTGGAGCGCCAAGTACGTGGCGTCCCCTGGGAATTTTGTCTCTTTGAGTTCCCAAGAGAAGTCAATTAATGAAAATAGAGCCGGTTGTTCAAACCTTGCCTCACTCCATAAATGAAAGAAATGAAGGTCTAGCTGTGGGGACTGAACTATCAGCCTGTGGTACCCCTGTGGATAGATTTCCCTGTAAAAATCATGCCAATCTGAGCTCGCATTTGACAGAGGGATACATGCACAGTTTAACATAAGACTTCTCAGACGCAATGCTTTGAATGTAATGACCAGATCATACTCCTGATAGTTGGGGACTGTTCTGTGTATAAATAAGTAGTTTTGATATTTTATTAAGGTCGTCAACCGGTTGAGTAGAGCTCCCTATTTTGTAATAGTTTGATGCTAGAAGTTGTTCTCTAGTTATGTATCAAATTTGAGACTTTCACATTAAAATAAGTTAGTTTCTCTCATCTCTTTGTAAAAACTATGCTAAAACACTCGGGCATGGAGGATCCAGTTGAGGGTTGTGATGATGTTGTAATGTAGGTTTGATTACAGTAGTGTCATGACCAATTTTAGTCGGATTATTTATTGTCTTATTCCCTCTTATGCTGAATGTCTCGGGCATGGAGGATCCAATCGAGTTGTTGTAGTTTCATTGTGATGAAGGTTTGATCATTATGTTGTTGTGACTGTGGTGTTTGGACATATTTCAATGTCTGAAGCTTGAGTTCAAGAGTAGTATTGAGCCTGATTTTTTCTTCACCAAGCTGCTTGAAAGTCGATGCCCATAGTAGCTTTGTTCACCTCTCTCACTAAGTCTTCCATATTCTCACCTTTAAACTCAATTCACTAGCTGAAGTTAATGAGCCCCTCACTTCCCTGTGCATTGCTTGCCCAGTTTCTGTGTTAAATTCATTCTGGTACTGAGTTTTGTCCATTTGACCTCCATTCATAAATCAAATATCCACCAAACACTCTGATGGGTACTGGGATTATGATCTCGCAATTTGAGGGTGACTCTCAGTGCTAACATTCTTGGTGTCTTTGCCGAGGAATGAATTGAAGACATTTATCTGGGTAAGAATGACAAATAAATTTTGATTCTAAAGGTGCATCATAAATCAGTATCTTGAATATTGCAACTTGCACCTGGCGACTCCACTATTTCAGTTGTGGCTTTTAAGGACAGACACACGAGGTCTACTCCACAGCTTCCTCTAGCTACACTTGAAGCTGACCTAGAGAGGATTATTAAGAAAGGAAATCTTTCTCAAGAAGGCTTTTTGATGTTGTCCCATATTGAAAATCTCCCTGGGAAGAACGACATTGCAAAGAGCCAGTTTTAGATGGTGAACTAAAGATGGAAACATTATTTTGAGTGATTATCTTTCACCATGGCGATTCCACTATGAAGAATCTGTTGGTGACTCCGCTGAAGGGAGACAAATCAAAAGGCTATGGAGGCTATCCTGGCCAAGGGATTTCCCCCCTTCATTTTCTTAGCCATCGTTAGTTATCCACATCCAGTGTCGACTATAAATGAATGGGATGATTATCTTCCGAGATTCGGATGAAGCAAGCATGACCATCCTGGTGAGAACTTATTAAAATTTCATATATGCATGCTTGAACATGGCTCCTTTCATGAGGATGTCTTGATCAAGATGTTCAAATTTTCTTTAGAGGAAGATGCTTGTGAATGGTATCAATCTCTCCCTACTGCTAGTATCCATTCTTTGAAGTATTTTCACGATGTTTTTAATTCATATTACGAGAAGATTTACCCGTCTCATATTATTTTGGATGACTGTTGTAATAATTTTTCATTCCACATCCAGAATATGATAGAGTCCGATGAAGATCTAATTGAAAGAGAAAGTGAGGATAGAAGCGACTATTTTGAAAATGTGGATGAAATATTTTCTCTTTCTATTTCTCGAGAAGAAGGCCTTCCATATATGAGTGTTTATGATTGCATAGCCATAGATGTATCATATTCTTCCCCTTATGCACTTGTTGTCTCAGTTGTAAAAGAAGAGATAGTTGTGGAGGAGGATTCTTCTCTTTTCCTTCAAGAGGCTTCCCATGATGTATTTTCACCTAGGATTGAAGAGAAGAATAAAGAGGTCACTCATTTGTCTTTGCAAGATAAAATAGTTCTGTGCTCACCCATCTTTGATGAGTACTCGGATGAAGAAGAGAAGATCCCTACCTTACATTTTTTTGACTTGGGGAGAAGCCAGCCTGTGTATGACAACTATGAATCATATTCTGATGTGGATATGAAGGGTTTCCAAGACCATACTATAGAGCCTTTTCCTTTATTAATTAAGGAAAAAAATTGGGTGGAAATCAACCATACTGGGTCTGTAGAAGACACTGAGCAACATGTTAAGGAGAAGAATACATTCATTGATATACATGAAGATATTTCTTTCCCTTAGATGGTTGGTGCTATCAGAGCAGACAAAGAGGAAGTGGATAAGCAACCTGCATCAGCCTTTCACTCACCTATGATTTCTACAGACATTCAGTCGGATGTGAGCAACTGTTAGATAGATCATGTTTTCTGTTACCAACGTAGTAAGTTTCATCCCCTATTTTATGACCCTGTAGGGGAGTACATGGAGTTGATTTTTTTCCAGGTATTGAAGCCTCCAAAATTTATCTTTCCTTCAACACTAGGAGGAGAGATAAAACATGTAATCATTTTGCTGTCAAAGTTTCATTATCTTTATTTGATCAGTGACAGAGTAAATAAGTTTTCAGTTTGGAGGTTACTTGACTGGCTCTGGTGGAAGTCCACATTCACCTAGCACTTTGTAAAAATTAGTTATTCTAGGAGTATACATAAATAAGCTCCTTCTGGAGACCATGTGTTTGTTTTCAGTTTTAGTAGAGTAGTGTACATATCTCCTCGTTTTCTTCAGCGAAAGGTTTGAGATAGACTCCATAGCCCAACAACTAAGGCACTAGAACTGCACATTCTTGGCAACTCACAGGGAGCATTCCATCCCCTGTGGAGCCAAATGTTATCACATAGGGTTATCAAGCGTCATATGGGTTTGTATAGGATACCTAAGACTGTATATTTCCCATGTCTCTCTCCTTTTCGCAGGCCGAGTATTGAAGTTTTTCCCCCTTCGGTCGATAAAATAATTTTCTATTTTTCCTTGTTCATTTGTGTGCCCTAGTTTCCCTTAATGTCTTACCTGAAAGAAATTGTGGCCCCAAGCCCCTCTATTTTTCTCCAAGGATGAAAACTTATCTCCTTTTTCTAGTCACTGGTCTCCCTGTTTTCCCAACCCAAAGCTAGTCATCCAAATCCTTGTTCACGCAGGCCACAACCATGGACACAAAGTGCAACATTCAAAGCAACCCATTTCATGCTTAAAAAGTAGTATGCAGTTTTAATCTTTCAACGACGAAGATTCCAAGAGAAGTTCATATCAGTGGCTCATGGAATTTCAGAATGTCAAAATCACATGAAGTATAGCGCCAGGGAAAAAGGTCTGAAGTCCCAAGGCCCAAAGTGAGTATGAGTCGTTGATCTCGAGGGGGGCAGGTGGCATCCAATCCAAGTGTTTGGGGAAGTGAGCTTCAGGAGTTTCGAAGTGAGAAGTGCATGAAACTCCTGAAGAGCCGAGGCCTGAACTCTCGAAGTAGTTATGAACTGTTGATCTCAAATCGACAAGAGCCTTCTATCTTGGCAGTAGCATCTTCAGAAGCCCTGAAATTCTAAAGGTACCGAAATAGATCTCGACCATTCGAATCAAGAAGCCACGCGTCCTCAGATCTGTCACTTCGAGAATTTTTCTTTGGGAGTTTTGGAATAAGAAACATGCCAAGTTCCCAAATATCTGAAGCCCTAACTCTCAAAATGATCCAAGCCATTCAAAGCAACAAGACACGAGGAGGTGGATCCCTCAATGTTAAATATATCGAAGTCCCAGAGTGTTACTGTTACTAAAGGCCCGAAGTCTCGAAGTCTCGAATGGATCTCATCCGTCAGTCTGCGAGAATCCACACGTCACTAGATCCTTGGATTAAGAGATTTTGTTTGGAGGCAGACGAGGTTGAAATTTTAATTTTTCGATGGCCGAAGTCCCGAAGGGATTTCAACCGTCGATCTGTGATGGACACACGTCAATAGATCACCAACTTCGGGTAAAAGCACTGAAGGAAAACGAGGTTTGAGATTTGATTTATCCGGAGTCCGGAGACTCGAAGGGATCTCAGTTGTTGATTAGAAAGGGCAATGCATCATCAAATCCATGGCTCCAACGGATTTGCTCGGAGGAAAAGGAGGTATGAGGTTTGAAAACTCTGAAGCCCGAATCGTGAAACAAATCTCAGCTGTTGATTCGAAAGGGGAAGATTTGATCCATTGATTTGAAAAGGGAATATTTGAGCCACTGATCATGAAGCCTCATCCAATATCATGAGTTCAATGGTCATGTTCAATTGCAGGGTCAGAATAAGCTTGGGTTTTAAAATATTGAGGGTAGACTGCAATCAGAACCACTGTTTTGGGAAAGGGACACGTGGAATCTCGTGGTGAATTGCAGGGAAAAAAGTAGTTTTCTTTCAAACTGTCCTTGGCCATGCCTGCAATGGCGTAATTGCATGAGGTCATGGCCCTAGGTCACATTTAAAAGGGAGCCAAAATAAAAGGAGCTAGTGCTCGAGCCCTGAAGAGACAAGTACGTGGCATCCCCCTGGGCATTTTGTCTCATTGAGTTCCCAAGAGAAGGCAATTAATGAAAATAGAGCCGGTTGTTGAAACCTTGGCTCACTCCATAAATGTAAGGCATGGAAGGTCCGACCATGGGGACTGAACCGTCATCCCGTGGTACCCCTGTGGACATATTTCCCTACAAAAACCATGTCAATCTGAGGTCACATCTGACAAAGGGATACATGCACAGTATGACATAAGACTGCTCAGACACAATTCTTTGAATGTAGTGATCAGATCACACTCCTGATAGTCGGGGACTGTTTTGAGTATAAATAAGTAGTTTTGATATTTTGTTAAGGTCATCAACAGGTTGAGCAGAGCTCCCTATTTTGTAATATTTTGATGCCAAAAGCTATTCTCTGGTTATGTATCAAATTTGAGACTTTCACATTAATATTAGTCAGTTTATCTCATATCTTTGTAAAAGCTGTGATAAAACACTCGGGCATGGAGGATCTAGTCAAGGGTTGTGATGTTGTTGTAATGTACGTTTGATTACAGTAGTGTCATGACCAATTATAGTCAGATTCTTTGTTGTATTATTCCCTCTTACACTGAATGGCTCGGGCATGGAGGATCCAGTTGATTTGTTGTAGTTTCATTGTGATGTAGGTTTGATCATTATGCTATTATGACTGTGTTGTTTGGAAATATTTCAGTGTCTGAAGTTTGAGTTCAAGAGAAGTATTGAGCTTGAGCTTTTCTTCACCAAGCTACTTGAAAGCTGATGCCGATAGAAGTTTTTTTCACCTCTCTCACTAATTGTTCCATCTGCTCACCCTTAAACTCAATTCACTCACTGAAGTTAATGAGGCCCTCACTTCCCTGTGCATTTCCTTCCCAGTTTCTGTGTTAAATTCTTCTGGTACTGAGTTTTGTCCATTTGAACTCCATTCATAAATCAAACATCCACCAAACAATCTGATGGGTATTGGGCTTATCCTCTCGCAATCTGAGGGTGACTCTTAGTGATAACAGGACCTAACCTCACTAACCCCTCACATAGGTAGAATAATATATTTTCGGTGTAATAAAGGTCAACATTAGTTTATAAGGCCTATTTAATAAATGGGAACAAGTCAATGTAGGAATACCTAATAGAAGCTTCCGCTTCTAGAAAGATCTTTCGCTAGAAGGTTCTTTAGAATATAGAATTAGTTTAAATAAGAGTAGGAGGCATGATAAGTTTTGTATTGAGAATTATTGTAATAGAGATATTATCTGTTGGAGGTTTCCCCCTTGAAGAGGAAAGGGAACATTTCTTTCTTGAATAAAGGTATCATTTTTGGTGTTGATATTCTCAATATTCTATTGTTCCATTAATATCTGATGAATACTCATGTTTTTGCATATTATATTACATCTGGTACCTTACGAGTGGTATTAGAGTACTTTCCTTGGCAGAAATTGTAGGTCATTTTTTTTATAGGGTAGAGATGTGTTCCAACGTCTTAAAATTCATAGATCTGTCGTTTAGTGCATGAATCCATGGTCGAGGAAGAATACACACATGAAATACAAGTGGTTCTATATATGGAATGGCCTATATCTCCTGAATCCATCCATATATAAGACAATCAGCTGCTTAACTACTATAGTTGCATCGAGAACAACACTCGGGAAGATACTCTCTAGTACCTAGGCAATCAGGTAGTACGACTAAGGGTACGGTATAGCCTCCTTAGTTGGTTCCCGAAGATATTAGGTCGAGTACTACAGTTTGAACTCACATCTATGTCAGAGAGATATAACATAGGAAAACCCCTTGTCTATAGATACCCTCAACACCATAACCCTTGGGATGGAAACAAAACAAAAAAGGAACATACAAGATCTATTGTTGTGCAACCTTGCCTCCTGCATTAGGGTTGCAAAATTACTACACATTTATTCCTGTTAAGAATCTGGGCATTTAGTCACTGTAGTATTATTCATATCAGAGTATAACTCCATAGGAGTAAAAACAAAAGTATAGCGGTCTTGCTGCCACACTTATTTGATACCTATCCCATTGGATTCCCCTCTTTTCCTTGATTACCATGGTACCTATCATTTTTAAGACAATGTTTTTGTGGAGCCAACCCCCTTTCCCGACACCCTTATTTGGGCCCCATCCCATTGGATTCCCCTTTTCACCCTGATTTCTATGATACATATCACCTGTAACCATTTTTATCTATGGTCCCACCTACCCTTCCCGACACCCTTATTTTCCACATATCCCTTTGGATTCCTCTCTTTTCCCCTTTTGTTGCGATACCCCTCACCTGTAATATTTTTAGTACATACTCATATGCCTATTTTTTCCTCTACCCAAATGGCCACCACCTGTGCCCAATAACTCAATACCTTGATTTTCAATAATATCCAGAACAAGGAGGACATCAAGACTATCAATTCCAACCTTGGTAGGCTCAATTCCTCTGTTTAGACCCTCTGGGAACAATGTGCCCACATCAAAGACATCAAATTCAAACTCTCCCGATTGATGAGAAACTCTTAAACCCTACCTCTTCTGAACAACCTTCCTTTTAGGAAGACAATGAATCTTCCCACTACCAAGGTCCTCATTCCACCCACCTTCCTCAAGACCTTCGCTTTCCCAGAATTGAGGTGAACAAATTTGATGGCTTGGATCCCACATGTTGGGTCACTCAAATGGAACATTATTTCTCTTTTCATGGAATTATTGATTATTTATCCAAGATTCGTTATGGTATCCTACATTTGGAGCTAGAATACTAGTAATGGTGGAAATGGCATCGAAATACATGCCAAGGGTATGTGGCTTGGACACAGTTTGTTGTAGAGCTTTATGATCACTTTGAGCCTGACATCCATCATTTAGGTCAATTGACTAAGTTAAAGCAGTCTAGGATAGTGGAATAATTTATTACAACCTTTGATCACTTGGGTTTTATAACGAAGGGCATGTCATATGGCTTCTTATGGAAATTCTTTATCAGTGGTATGTAAGATGAAATCCGTGCCCATGTTTTCATGGTCCACCCCCAAAATTGGTTGGAATATACTAAATGAGCCAAGGAATCCCAATAGAATGTCTCCTCCTAGAACAAAAAATCATATTTTATTCCTTTCCCTAAACCCACCAATCCTACCCCTCCCTTAAACCCCCTCAAGATCCAAAATTTAACCCGGGAAGAAATGGACGAAATCCAATTCAAGGGTCTTTGTTATAATTGAGATGAGAAATATTTTCTAGGGCACAAATGTAAGGAACAAAATCTTTTTATGGCCATG